>JAYXIM010017224.1:0-24308 GCA_037575425.1 Anastrepha fraterculus
GTCATGTGTTTTTTGTTGTAATACATGTAGTTAATTGCTTCCATTTTCTTTCGGCTAAAGCTTGATAGTGTGAAGCAATGGATGTCTTTAATGTGTTGAGTGGAGTGAAGACTGCCACTGCCTCTGCTATTTCTAGTGTCGAACCTTTTTTTGCTAGCTCATCCGCTATGTCATTACCCCGTATGTTCCTATGACCGGGAACCCATATCAGAGTAATTTCAAGCCAATGACTAAGCAATTCCAGCTCTTCTCTACTCTAGAAGACCAGTTTGGAAGGGATGGAGTTGGAGTCTAAGGCCTCTATAGCTACTTGACTGTCTGAGAAGATAGCTACTCTTGCATCTACTTCCTTATAGAGCTTTAGTGATTTGCATGCTTCTTTGATCGCTAACAGTTCTGCCTGGAATACGCTGGCGTAGTCGGGAAGACGAATTGACTGAGATAGGTTAAGTAGCTCCGAATGCAAGCCAGCTCCCACACCACAGTTCATCTTCGAACCGTCAGTGTATATTTCAATGTCGAATCTTCCAATCACCCTCCCTTTGTTCCATTCGGCCCTCGGTGGATAACGTACCATAAAGGCCTTCTTAAAGTTAAGGTCGGGGACTGTGTAGTCTGATTTGTTTTTGAGCAGCTGGGGTCCATATAGGTGGATCTTGCTGTGACCGTACGACCTAGTTGTCCAGCTTCCTATGTCTCTGAGTCTCACCGCGCTGCAGGCGGCAATTGTTTTTATAAGTAAATCTAATGGTAGCAGATGAGTTAGTTCATGTGTGAGACACTCGAATCAATTAATTAATTTAAAGGTTCAAGCCTTGAGAAACCTATTGATCAGACATTTCTTATTCAACGAACCAACTAAAAGTCTATTATCTTTAGTGAATACTCCTATTGGGGGGAGAAAGATACTCCAGTCCATTTATGTGACTAGCTTAAAAAAAGTTGGCTCAAAGAGGGTAAAATGAGATTTAAGGAAAGGGTCGCGCATATTTGCACGTTCATGAATATAACTCAAATGTGTCAAATAGACTCACGATAAATTAAGCCCAAATGTAATACACCAGCAATTGTCACTTGAAAAAATATACTAAATATATATACATGTACATAATGTACTCGTTGGCGAAATCCAAGGTAAGTAAATTTCATTTCATTCAAGCTCAATGAGTTGACTGACTCATACAGATAAGCGTTCAGTGAGAATCATAGAGTACCATTTTGTTATTGTTGCTGTCCGGGTACAGACGGTCATATTAATCAGCGTATAGGCGACGTGAATATAAAGAATAAAAAAATAGAGTCATGACAAATGATGCATAAAGATAAAAAGGTGTCAGTGAAAAAGTTACAAAAAAATAAAAAAATATTTGAAGAATCATTCGTGATAAGTAAATATAAAAGTTAATGAAGCGGAAAAGTGAAGCTGTGTGAAAAGTAAGTAAGTGAAATTGACAATAAAAATGGGTATGAATATAGATCCCACCCAGACAGGATATTCACCTGAAAAGAGTTAGGACATTTCTTCGCCCTTTCGGACATTCAGTCAGTCACTCAGGCATTCAGGCATTCAGCCTCAGTAGGCAAACCCATCCGGTGCGGATATGAGTGGAGTCGATTTCGACCGTTGAAGTAAGTTTTTCTTATTGTTATGTTATTTTTCTTTAAAACATCTAAGTTAATGTTGCGTAAATCATGGATATTTTTCTAAATAGAGTAGAAGAAAAAGAAATGAGCTGTAAGCGATTTTAATTCGGCTCTATTTAAAAGGTTTAAGTCATTCGCACTAAAAGGTATGCAGAAGTTCAATGACTTGCCATTAGTGTTTTCTGCCTTCGTGATATATTTTTATGTATTGATGTAGCATTTTATTAGAAGGACGGACCGCAGTGATGGCATCTTTCATTTAGTTATTACTCAAAAACGCTGCCAAATCTCTAAAGAAATTTATCAACTATTTTATGACATCAACCTTTCTTCAGGCCGAATTTTTTATCTCATCAGGAAAATGTTGTAAATTGGTAAAAATATGACAATCGGTTGGTGGTAAGTATGGATTAGGTGGCCAAGTTTTCGGAGATTGCCGAATATGGGTGCAGCCTGGAGTTATCTTGATGGAACTCGACACCCCATTCTGGCCGGTTGTAGGCGAACAGTGGTTTAAAATGGATCGCCTTTTTACAAGAGTGGTCCCTATTGAGTGCTTGGCCCGATGGAAGCAGTCTATAGTAAGCGAATTTCTTTTAATCTCAGCAATATGCAGGGTGTTTTTTAAGAGCTTTAATACAAATTCAAAAAATATCGTTGGAATAATTTTTGTTTTTTGTATATATTATCTGGCAGATGACATTTCTTGTTTGATTATGAAATCCGGCTTATGGGTGCCGCGGCTGCGAGTTACATGGTCCATTCGATTAGTCTAATTTTTGACTACTTTTTTGCACTAAATCTGGCCGCATGGCGTCAATTATGACTTGAATATTGCAATACCTATATCGATTGTTAGCCGCGATAGCACTCGCAGGTCAACGTAACGGCAGTGGGCTATGAATTTCGCCACCTGGTCTATGAACTTCGCGAACAGATTTTTTTTTTTTCAAAGTAACGCTTTCAATTTGGAAACCCTAGGTAGGTAGGTAGGGCGGGTAGTTGTCATAAATACACTTAGACCTTTCGCAGGTCCATTGTGATACCACTGGAGCTTATCCTTACTCTACGTGTTCCTTTTCAAACCATCCGGTAAGTTTAATAAACGAGCAGAGCTTCGTTAGTTTTAGATGGGCTAAGTCCGCTACATCGGTTAGAAATGCTGTATCAAGAGTGCGCAGCCTTCTCATAGCTAAGCTTTCACACTCACATAAAAGGTGTCTGACTGTTTCCTCTTCTTCTGTATTAAGCCAGCTTCTACAGAAATCGAAGTACGGGAGTCCTATCCTTCTAGCGTGGCTGCCTATTAAACAATGTCCAGTTAATACCCCTATCATAGCTTATAGTTTCTCTATTAAATCTTAACAAGATTTTCGATCGACCGCCCTTCCATTTCGGCCTTGGTTGTCTGCTTAGTTCGCATGTTGTGGGATTTTGCCAGCATGTATTTACCTTTTTGATGGTTTCCCTGTCTATAAGTAATTTAAAAGTGTTTATAGGCATGGGTATCAGCGTTTATCCTAACCCTAACAGTTAAAAATGAGTGTTTGATAAAGTTTTGTATTTAAGGTTTTCCACTAAATGTTTCCTGTTTCACATCATACAAAAAAAAAAATAAATAAAAAAATTTAATTAAATAAAAAAAATATACTAAAAAACTGGAAACTATTTTGCAAATAATTTTAAAGACTAAAGTATCTGCTTTAGCTTTTTCTAAATTTCTTATACCAACGAAAGCTTTCAATGGACTTAATTCAAGCATTTTCAGAATGATAGAAAAACTTTTTGAAGTGAAACCTCTTAGGCGTCGATGGACGAGCGAGAATGGAGACTAAAATTTCAAGGCCATGCAAAGTTTTGGGCATTTTCGTTCCGCGAGAGAGAAAAAAGATATAACGTAGAGAAAAGGGAGAGAGAGAGCTATACCTTACATATATCTTAGATACACTTTAGGCTATTTTTCCTCAGTTTGTCCTTGTGGTTGCTAATTTCTAGCGAGAAATAACACTGCCTACTTTTTGGCGCTTGTTTGTTGGTGCAAACTTGTAGGGAATATATTTTTGGTGCCTCCTTTTTGGCGTTATATTTCCTTGGTGCCTACTGTTTGGGGCGTTTTTTGGTCCCACTTTTTTTGGCGTTTTTTTTTTGCCTACTTTTTGGCACTTATTTCCGTTTCCTGGCTAGTGCTTGTGTGTACTATAAAGTGCTATCCATTCCGGCGTCGGATTTATTGATATTGCCTTGCGGTAATTTGTGCCGATGCTGCGGTCCTGGAATCGCTGCGTTCGTGCGGGTTATAAAGGCTCGGAGTAGTGCGCGTTTTGGCCACGGTTTGTGTCCGGCATTTACCTACACCGGTCGACCCTTCTCCGCTTTTTGTAAATTTTGTCTATTTGTATTCTCTGCAAATGCTGTGAATTTATTTAGATATATATTCTTTCCCTCCCTCTCCCTCTCTCTCTCATTCTCTCTCGGGTCTCTCTCTCTTTCTTTGTCTGCCTTGAAAGCTTCATCTCTGTTATGTGTACTACGTTACACGTAGTGTGTTTTGGTTTTTGATTTTCAATTTTTAATATCGTTCACTTTTGTGTTTTTTGTTATAACTTTATTTGTTATAACTCTATTTATTAAATACCATCTGTCTGTGCTTAATACTCAGTATTCATCATCATCGTACTTCTTTTACTATTGCACTCCATACGTCTCGGCTCATTGCATGGTTTCTTTGTGCATCCATGCAACGCAGGCCATCTTCCACATCATCTGCCCACCTTTTTGTCGACTGCTGCCCGAAATACAAAATTAAAAGTCCTCTTTGCAAATCTGTTGTGATCCAGTCGAAGTACGTGTCTTCGAAGTCATCAAAGATGCCTTCATGAAGCGCACTATGTTTTCTCCATTTATAAGTTACCCGATCTCATTGCTATGCTTTACTCTATAATACCCATCAGGTTCTCGCACAGGAAATTTTACGCTCAAAACATAAGAGATATTTCACATCGATACGCTGCTATTGATCTTATAAAATTCCTATAGATCTGTAGCTTACACGTCTATGACAAGAGCGATTTAAGGTGCGCGTAATAGCTTCTGTTTGCCTTTTCTGTACCTTTTTCCTCTCGATGTTGGGAAAGCTTTTTTCAAGTGGCTAAAAATACAGTGAGCATTGAGCCCGTGAAGGTTTCATTACGAAGCAATGATCTGGTTTTGATCTATTGGTTCTAAATCCGCATTGATACTCGCCTAGAATATCCTCTGCCATCTGATTATTAATGCAGAGTTTTCCCCTCCTTTTGTTGACCAATTCATATTTAAATCGTTGTGGTAAATCATCGATTAGAGGCTTCAGGATTTGGATGTAAAACAAGCCGATTATTATATAATTACTAAATAATATAAATATTGGTAATTTCAACGAATGCAGTTCGTACCTTCAAATCTCGGTGTATGGTGTCGTTGCAGACATTCCTCTGTGTGCTTGTGCATTTGCTCGTGGGTTCACTTCAGGAAATAAATGCAACTTGTGAATGCTTCATCAATCTCAGTCACCTTAGTCTAATATATGAAATGGGGTAATAAATCACTTCGGGTAACAACGTACACTAAAAAGTCAATTAATGCGCAATCAGAATTAACAGAACAGTCAATAAACTAAACAATCAGCAAAACTTCTAGTGAATTTGCAATTAAATGCATTTTACTATGCATTTGGTAAAAAAAATTGCTAACAAACCCCATAAGAAAGGAAGTGAGCAACTACAGCTCAATTAATTACTTGCACGCAATTTGTTGAATGCAGGAGAAAATATGCAAACACAATTTGTACACTTTGGTTTACAAGAGCTTACAAGATGTTTTATGTGATTTATTACGAGAGTTGCATGTCGGTATGCAACAATCGCTTATATAATATAATCAAATATTACAAAAACAGGGTGGTCCAAATAAAATGATTGCTTTTAATCAAACGATATTTTAGTGCTGATTGGTCTTTGCAGCTCAAAATTTCAGCCATCAGTCAATAACATATCTTAGCCGAACGAGATTAGTTGCTTTACTGTAGAGCAACATCGTCAGATATTTTAAAATTGTTTTTATTGAAAAATGTTTTCAATAGGAAGTTCTTCAGTGACGTACAGAATTGTTGCATTTGGGAATCTAGAAACTTGTACGCGAGAAAAATTTCAGAGAATGACAATTTGAGTGGATTTTAGACTGTTTGTGCCTACCAAATTTTGTGGGCGGGATCTTAGTTCCTGCAGAATGGTGCGCGCCAAATATACAATAGGCTTCAAGGGTACATCTCTTATTGGGAGTAAAGTGGCGGGGTGGTCAAATCCCTCTTTTTATTTCTGGTGTGCCCGTCGCTGTATTTCCACAACCTTTTAACGCTTCTGAACGGTAGATGTTTTTCCTTTTCTGAGGAAGATTTTCTGTATTGAAGTTTTTTGAAGACATTCGGATTTTTTTAGTTTTCCTATTTATTTTAAACTCCATATAATGAACACTTTCATAAGGAATTCCTCTCCACAACGAAATTATTTCAACTCCAAAAAAGATTATTCTATATAGCAGAACTACTCTATAACGAATTTATTTAGATGTATTGGAATGTTGCCCGTTAGTAGTTTTATCAGAAAGAAAAGGAAGATCCCAATTCAATTAACTGTGTGCCATGAACTATTTTTTTTTTTTTTTTTGACTTGCCAATAACGAAAACTGGTGACCGCCGTAGTCAAATTGATTGGCGCGTGAATGCTATTCGAATCGATACCCCGGGCATAAAATATATACCAACTGATAGAAAAGATTGTGTCCATGCTATTGCGGTCGCCTTCGGCAGGCAGTCACAAGCCACGAAGTGTATTTCTGCCATGAAAAAGTTCGTCATGAAAAACCATCCGCCATTCGGAATCGGTATAAAACTGTAGGTGCCTTCATGGAAAAACATCAAGACGCACACCAGAACTAGCCGCTCGGTGACACACCCAACAAAGGAAGTAAGTGGCAATTATATATATTTATTTATGTAGGTATATCTATATAGTCGACGTGGTGCGCTAACTAGCATGACCCGTGGAAACTGAAAATTACCACACAAAAGTTAGTAGCGTTACCTAAATTAAATTGTGATTCTCTGCGTTTTATCTACGCGAGCAAATGTTCAGTTGCCGATTGCGCCAGTTTTTTTGTTTGGTAATATAGTCGGTGAGTACAGAAGTGATTAGCTGGCGCCAACGATTGAATGTTGGATTGATTGATTACAGGTATGTCAGTCATATATTGGCTCCACTGATTTTACCCTGTGATCAGTGTGACCAGCATTTGTAGCTTTCTATGTTTCATCTTGAAAGAATTCAGGTGCCACTCAGCTCGGCTTTTACATGAAGCAGTTAGTTTTTTTTGCAAAGGAACTCAAGCTGGCACTACAGGGCCACTCTTAGGTCTCAGGGATTGGTGTCTGGAGACTGCTCAATACTTCAGCTTCGCCTCAGAGGCATCTTGCTCCACACGAATTCGATGTCATGTCGAGAAGAAAAAGCATCTCTACTTTATAGGACCGACTGAGAGACATAAAGGCCTAGCCCATTCGAGCACCACTTGTGTCAATAAGAAAACTTAGTTTTAATAAGGTATTATGAAGATGAGATAGCATATTTGCCGTTGTTTGATAGGGTTTGTGTTTAATATAGGGTTTTCCAATAACAGGTGTTACTGGTGAATAGATTGCCCTATCGAGAGATGGCTAACGATTTCTTGTGGCCGGATGGTATTGATCTGGACAACTTTTATTTTCAACAAGACGACGTGCCACACAAGCAATGAAACCATTGATCTTTTACCGAAAAAGATTATCTCTCGAAGAGGTGATAAAAATTGGCCACCGAGATCTTGTTATTTAACATCTTGTGACTTTTTTCTTTGGGACCACGTGAAAGAGAAGGTCTACGCCAACAGCCCAGGGTCGATTCAAGACCACAAAGATGAAATTCGTGAGGCTATCGAGGACATAGAGCAATTATGTTATGGAAAATTTCTTGAAAAGGTTATTGTCCGGTAAGCGTGGTCGTAGGGGTCATTTGCCTGATGATATTTTCCACTATTAACGGCATACCTTCTTCTTTATAATAGAATAAACATCCGATCATTTATATTAAAAAATAGCATTTTTCTTTGAATATCAAAATAACACCTCTGTTTGGAAAACTCTATACAAGCAATAGAGATATATTAAGCCTTGAAGTCCAAGTGTACACCTTCATTTTCATATATATATCTGCCCTCTTCATTGCATTATAAGTCGTTTACTTGGTTGAAAAATACAGTTTTAGTCTTTTATCTTTTCGAACTCTCAACCGAACCCCACGTTAGTTATTTTTCAGATGCCAAGGCAACATCAAAGGCTCTGATATCTATTGTGAACGAGGTTCCCATATATCTGATTGTTGTCGTGCATAAAATTGCTTTTTCAGATATACTGGACAAACCTTTTCCATTTTAATTTTAACAAAACAAGCCATTAAATACCAATAGAAATTGAATTTTCCGCATTCTATTCCCCTTTCAGAAGAAATCACTTGCCTTTGAAATACCCTGTATTTAAATAAATTGTTCCTCATTTAAATTCCACTTGACACGCATGTCGTATGAGTAACCTCCAGACTTACCGAAGTATGACATTTGTCTTAAGGCTGCAAGGCACGTTCGAGTGTGAAATCGTGTCGAGTGGCACTAATGCATTAATGCAATTATGCAAACAATTAAGGGTATATAAGATATATTATTAAGTGTATTTTCAACAAGTGTATGGGGTGGACTGAGATTAGCGCGTACTGATTAGAAGCGAATGTTCGGCACATTTGCAAGTCATATAGAAGGCATGCAGGCGCTCAAATGCAAGAAGCACATACACACAAATACAAACACTTTAGCAAATGGGGATATTTTTGAATAACACTTCATCGACAACACTTGCTTTGGTACATTTACCGCATCTATCTTTGATTTTGGTGGCAAATCGCACACTTGGCATACTCTTATCTATCTTTGGGTAAATTCGGCCTCTTTATTCATATATACAAATGCTTGTTTAACTCATACATGCATAAGTATATAGTTGTATAAGTATGCAAATAACTTCATTATCATTCTGCATTCATCTTTGTTGCTCATAGAAGCGCTCAAGTGTGAAACAAGCAAACAACTTGCCACATGAATGAAAATTACGCCACAGAGATCTGTAATTAGTGTTATCAGAACGAGAATACATGTATGTATGTGCGAAATATAATACAACAATAATTGTTTGCTTTTTGCTTGATAAGATGTGAGCATGCAAACAGGAAAAGTGAGAGCCAAAAGTGTGTACTTACATATATTATTTGCACTAAGTAGTGTCGAAAGTTGGAGATATGAGTAACTAAAGACTGATGAAAAAGTTTGCTTTCGGAAAGCTTCATTTCTCTCTTTCTCTTGGCTTTTATTGTTAAAATCTTAGCACTTCATTGCTATTGTATACTGAACACTACGCTGTGCTTATCGCATAGTAATGAGGATTGCAAGGGTGTCTCAGAGGGAGTAAGTATGAGACACAAAGTTTAATATGGCTGGTTAAGTAGCGGCGGCCACCGTAGCCGAATGGGATGGTGCGTGACTATTATGCAGGATCTCCGTGCATGAAACAGCAAAATGATAGAACAAGTTTTTTCTAAGCGGTCGATGCAAAAAAATCTCTGAGCCTATTTCTGCCATGAAAAAGCTTCTCATAAAAAACCTTTTGCCGTAGGAGTCGGTTTAAAACCGTAAGTCTCTCCATTTGTGGAACAACCTCAAAACGCACACCACAAATAGGAGGAGGAGCTCAACCAGACACCTAACAGAAGTATATGCGACAATTATTTATTTATTTATAAGTAATAGTTAGTTGCAATACACAGAAAAATTGTGTTGCAAAAATAAGAATTAAGGATTTCTGAGAGTTTGCCAATATTTGGTCTGAGAGAGGCATATATCAGAACAAGCAAAGGATAATCAATTCAGAAGTAACCATTCATGACATTCATTTCTTGAAGTTAATCCCTTTTAAATGTTGGCCGCAACTGCACCGTAATGCAGGCATCTGTAAACACCAATTTTGAATAACACACTGGAAGACTTGAGTCGGTAATGCCTCAATCGAAGCTGATTTATCCACAAAGCATTTTGACTTTACATGCCCCCATAAAGAATAGTCCGAAGGGGTCCAAAGGTGTGATATCACACGTTTTTCTTGTGTGGTATCAGAAAGTGGTTTATCAAGGCGCGATAACGTTCGCCATTCACTGTTACATTGGCGATAGTCTGGACTTTTGAAGAAATATGAGCCAATGGTTCCTCCAGCCTATAGGCCGCACCAAACGGTTATTTTCAATGGATGTAATGGCTTTTTGTGAATGGCTTTGGGCTGCTCTTAAGCCCAAATATGGCAGGTTTGTTTATTCACCTAGCTATTAAGCTAAAAATGGGCCTAATTGCTGAGCGGTTATGTACAACATAAGTCGGCATGAGCGCTATGAACCCTTTTCCCAGAGCGTCGATTTTCGTAATGTAATCATACGATTTGTAAACGTTATTGAGGCGTAGATCTTTTCATGATGAAATACCAAGAAATACTGAACAAAATTATTTAACCATTGATCTATTACGGGTATAACACCTCTTACGTACGGGTATAACACCTAACAAGTGTGATCTGTCAAAAAAACCCTAATCGAAAAAGAACCTCTAGTCTGGTCTATCCTTACAAGAATGCAAAATAGTAATAACTAAAAAGTATCTACGGCGTTCAATTAAGTAAAAAAAATGGAAAGTTGCGAACTATACTGCGAAAATTTCTAAAAACTATCGCCTACAAAAACTCTAATAATATTTCAGTGTTCTTTGAATTCACGAAACATGTACGCGCTTTTTGAAGTGAACGTTCTTAGCCGTCGATGGACAAGCGAGAATGTAGAATAAAATTTCAAGGCCATGCAACGTTTTGGGCATTTTCGTTCCGCGAGAGAGAAAAAAGGTATAACGTAGAGGAAAGGGAGAGAGAAAGCTATACCTTACATATATCTTAGATACACTTTAGGTTATTTTTCCTCAGTTTTTCCTTGTGGTTGCTAATTTCTAGCTGGAAATAACACTGCCTACTTTTGGCGCTTGTTTGTTGGCGCAAACTTGTAAGGAATATATTTTTGGTGCCTACTTTGTGGCGTTATATTTCCTTGGTGCCTACTGTTTGGGGCGTTTTTTGGTCTCAAATTTTTTGGCGTTTGTTTATTTTTCCTACTTTTTGGCGCTTATTTCCGTTTCCTGGCTAGTGCTTGTGCGTACTATAAAGTGCTATCCATTCCGGCGTCGGATTTATTGGTATTGCCTTGCGGTAATTTGTGCCGTTGCTGCGGTCCCGGAATCGCTGCGTTTGTGCGGGTGATAACGCTCGGAGTAGTGCGCGTTGTTGCCACGGTTTGTATGCGGCGTTTACCTACACCGGTCGACCCTTCTCCGTTTTTTGTAAATTTTGTCTATTTGTATTCTCTGCAAATATTGTGAATTTATTTAGATATATATTCTTCCTCTCTCTCTCTCTCTCTCTCTCATTCTCTCTAGGGTCTCTTCCTCTTTCTTTGTCTGCCTTGAAAGTTTTACTTCTGTTATATGTACTACGCTACACACACTTTTTTCTATCTCTTTTTCTCTCTCTCTTTCTTTTATCTACTATCGACCCCCACACCATCCAATCTAAACACAATAAGAGGAGCTTTTGACTTTGAAGCCAAAATTAAAAAATTATGGATCTACTATACAGATATTCGTACAATACATAGAATTATTGTCTGAGATTTATGTAGATTTTGTACCACAAATGAAGAGTAAATGCCTTCGACTTGGCCGTTGAAGAAAATCCAAAACAAAAAGAGCGCATTTCTACCGAACTTTACTTGCAGCTTAGGATTAATTCTACTTTACCATTGCACTTCAATGCCCAACTTTTAGTGCAGCTGTTATTGTGTTTAAGCTCGAAAATTCTTCGAATGGTGTTAACCTAACGTTGCTCACCCAACAGCCAACCAAATTCCATGTTAGTAGTGATATTCGTATTGTAAATGCAATGTGTCTTGGAGACGATCAAAAATCTTTCATTACCGTCTTGGATGTGTGGGTGGAGTCACCTACGCGTATACATTGTCAGCGATGATTGATGAAAGTCAAAGGAATTTAATTTTTTCATTTGATGAAATTTTGTTGATTGATCATATCGCACAGTACTTGCCCTAGTAGACGCAAATAACACGGGTGATTGACATGTTTACTCGACCGCCTCCTGGTTAGCCTAGCCATAACTGACACATCATGCAGTGATTGACTTAATTTTTTGATCGGCTGCTGATAAACATTTTTTGCGTAAGACTTTCATAGTCATTTTATACTAAGAGTAGAATGAAACTATTTAAATTTTGCGTACTACAACTGAAAATTTTCCAAAAATAGTTTTTTGCTTTATTTTAGCACAAATATATATTTTCCGTAATAAATGATCTTAAATATTCTTAATTACTTGAAAATAACAGATGCCAACAACTACACTAGAATCCTAAAACTTGCACTAATGTTCCTGTTCTCGTAAAGTTACAGGTCTGTTATAAGCCAACCTGGTATATAAATATAAATATAAATATAAATATAAATATAAATATAAATATAAATATAAATATAAATATAAATATAAATATAAATATAAATATAAATATAAATATAAATATAAATATAAATATAAATATAAATATAAATATAAATATAAATATAAATATAAATATAAATATAAATATAAATATAAATATAAATATAAATATAAATATAAATATAAATATAAATATAAATATAAATATAAATATAAATATAAATATAAATATAAATATAAATATAAATATAAATATAAATATAAATATAAATATAAATATAAATATAAATATAAATATAAATATAAATATAAATATAGTCATGTGAAAAATAATAGGGACACAACCTTTGAAAAATTTCAAAACATAACTCTGCTTCAGCTTTACTAAATTGTACGAGGTTATTTGTGTGATTGCTTGCTGGGATGTCGTTGAAGTAAAATACCGTTATCAAAGCATAAATCTTTTTGCGTCGTTTCATAATTTTTTATCATTTTTCGAAGTGAGTTCAATTAAGTGTGTGCGAAATAATAGGGCCACAAAAATTAAATAAATATTTATTCAAAAATACTACAAAGAATAAAAGTATTATATAGGGGGTTTCAATTGGCGCGGGTCGATTTTGGCGCCCTGTGGCAGCCATTTTGTTTTGGTGACATCTGTCAAATCTTTTGTTTATTATTCAGTTGTTTATGCCAAATCATCATGGCAAGTTGCACGATTGAACAGCACGTTCAAATGATAAAACTTTATTATCAAAATGAGTGTTCATTAACGCAAACGTTGCGCGCATTACGCCCATTTTTCGGTAGACGTGGTGGCCCTTCCAATTGGACCTAGACGACATGTGGTTCCAGCAGGACGGCGCTACGTGCCACACAGCAAACGCCATTTTATTCCAATTCAACATCTACCCGCCCTTATTGAAAAACCCTTTATAAAAGATAGAGTGTGTGCATAAATTAAAAAGATAAGCAAATCATTCAACCATAATGGGCAGAGGAAAACGTTGCAGCGTCCAGCGTCGAGAGCAGATAAAAGCATTGCGAAAAAAGGAATTTTCATATAAACAGATAGCTGAAATATTTAACTGTTCTAAGAGAATGGTAGAAAATGCAGTAAAATACACGCCACATAAGGAAACACGTGGGCGAAAAACAAAAATATCTCCAAGTCTTGAAAACAATATAGTGAGATTTGTTAAAAGGAACCCCTTTGCTACTTCAACTAATATTAAAAGTGAATTTTCCTTAAATGTCGACACATCTACTATTCGCAAAAGACTAATTAAAAAAAATCTAGAGTCAAAAAGACCACGTAAAGTACTTCTTCTGTCGAAAAGCAATATTACTAAAAGGTTATTTTTTTGCGAACAAGCATATCAACTGGTCAGTGCAGAAATGGCGGAATATCCTGTGGTCGGATGAGTCTAAATTTAATATGTTTTTTCCTGACTGTGGTTCCCAACACGTTCGCAGGCCAGTGAACACCGCTTTCAAGCCGCAATATACAATTAAAACCATTAAACATGGTGGAGGCTCAATTATGGTATGGGGATGTTTCTCCTACCAAGGTGTTGGTGCGGTATACCGAATCGAGGAGAAAATGACAGCTGCGACTTATTGTACTATTTTAAATGAGGTAATGCTGCCTTATACTGAGGATAATATGCCACTTCGATGGGTGTTTCAGCAAGACAACGATCCGAAGCACACATCGAAGCTGGTCAAGAAATGGTTCACCAATAACAAAATAAACATACTGGATTGGCCTTCTCAATCACCGGATCTATAGTAAATCCCATTGAGAACTTGTGGCAGCATGTAAAAGTAGCTTTGAGAGGGCAAAAAGCGACCAACAAAGGCCAACTCTGGTCAATAATAAAGGAAGCTTGGGAAAGTATTCCTCAGGTCACATGCCAGAAGTTGGTCGACTCCATGCCTCGACGGTGCATGGCTGTTATACAAAGCAAAGGCTGTGCAACAAAATATTAAAAAGCGAAAACAAATGTTGAAATTTTGTAGCTGTACCTATTTTTTTCACAGCGTGAAATAACTTCAGCTTTTAAAATTTTGTTTATTTTAACTGTTTACAAAGAATTTGAGTATTTTATTTTATTATTTTTAAGCTATATTCTTCGCCTATTTAAAAATAAAATACTAACCTGAAATAACTGAAAATAATAGTTTTATTTGTATTCGTATGAAATATTTCTGTGTGTCCATATTATTTTTCACATGACTGAAAATAAAAATATAAATATACAATCAAATAACATAAAATATAATATAAAACAGCTGTTTGAATTAACTCAATTGCTAGAGAAATGTTTGATATTTTCGAAACTTAACCAAGTTTTAACTACAGCGTGTTTTTTTTAGAGGTTAGGTTTTCAAGTTGGAACTACTTTTTTCGTAGATGGTCTCTTTGACAGCTGTCACTTGATTTATGCTCAGTTTGGTTTGCCATTTCATAATGAAGAGACTTACACCTGAACAACGTTTGCAAATCGTTCAAATTCATTACGAAAATAATGGTTCGGTTTGCGCGACGCATCGCGCGCTGCGTCCAATATTCGGTCGACATAATCGTCCATTAGAGTCACTAACTCGATTAACCATGGATCGGTTTCGCACCACGTTTGCTCTAGTGGATAATACGCATCCTCAGAGATGTCGTACAGTGCGCACCGAAGACGCTATTGCTGCTGTGGAGCAGAGTATCGAAGAAGACCCGAATGAGTCCATCCGCCATCGCGCGCAGCAATTGGAGATGTGCCCATCCACTTTATGGAAGATTTTGCGGAAGCATCTTGGTGTGCGGGCTTACAAAATCCAACTCGTGCAAGAATTGAAGCCGAACGACCATCAAGCGCGTCGCACGTTCGGTGAATGGGCCCAAAACGAGATGGCCACCGATCCCGATTTTCACAAGAAAATTTTGTTCAGCGATGAAGCTCACTTTTGGTTGAATGGGTATGTCAATAAGCAAAATTGTCGCATTTGGAGTGAACATAATCCACAAGCCATTGCTGAGACGCCGTTACATCCTCAAAAAGTCACTGTTTGGTGTGCTCTATGGGCAGAGGGAATCATTGGTCCATATTTCTTTAAAAATGAAGCCGGCCATAATGTTGCAGTCAATGGAGAGCGCTATAGAGCCATGATTAATGACTTTTTCGTGCCTGAATTGGACGATTTTGATGTGGACGACATTTGGTTCCAACAAGACGGCGCTACATGCCATACAGCCAACGCAACAGTCGATTTATTGAAGGAAACTTTTGGTGAGCGCATTATCTCGCGCCGTGGACCTGTGGCGTGGCCTCCAAGATCGTGCGATATAACACCGCTGGACTATTTCTTGTGGGGCTATGTGAAGTCGCTTGTCTACGCAGATAAGCCCGAGACGATTGACGTCTTGGAAGAGAATATTCGGCGCGTTATTGCTGACATACGGCCCCAATTGCTGCAAAAAGTGGTCGAAAATTGGGCCTCTCGGCTGGAATTTATTCGAGCCAGCCGCGGCGGCCACTTGCCCGAAATCATTTTTAAAACATAATGGCAAACCCTTATCTTTATAATAAAGCTAAATTCTTGGCCATAACATTAAATTATATACGTTTTATTTCATCTTGAAAACGTAACCTCTAAAAAAACACCCTTTATAATTGAGCTCGTAACAGAATTGAAAAGCTGGGCTGCTAACTCAATTTTGCTCCCATAAAAGCAAATGTTATATCGACAGCGATGGATGTACTGTAGAGTTGCTCTTTTATACAGTTATACGCATACTAAAAAAAAGAATAGTTATTGAATTTTTATAAAATCGAGTTTTCCTGCATAAATCAATTTTTTTTTTCTTTTTAGCATAAATATAATATATATTCGTGGTAATAAACGAAATGTTAAAAAATACAGGAGAACAAGATGCGCCTCTTTACATAAAACGACGCAGAGCTCAGTTAGTCTTCTGCAAACAAAAAGAACCAACAAATGCTCTGTAACACAAATACATATGTTAAGCAGGTTTAAAACTTTATTGCGGCGGCAATTCTTTTTATTTCTGAAAATTAACAGAACTCCAGAGTTAATTTCTTACAACAAATAGTGAAAATCTTAAAACGCATAATAAATACTCGCTTTATTACTCAATTTTACAGATTTAATTTTGTGTTCATTTACTTAAGAAATTATTCTGACGGGTTGTATATGTATAATACCCCGTCCACTGCTATTGAAAATGCGAATTTCTTAAGCAATGTTTGTTTATAGAAAATTAGTTTACTGTTTGCACTTTCCCCGCGTATTACTTTTTATCCTTATTATTTCAATTTGCGCTGTTGCTGTTGTGTGCAAATATCTGCAAGCAATGTCTGCGCCTAATTGAAAAATTGCTCTTGGATTAATGTTTGCAATCTCTTACTTGGTGCGTTGGAAAAGTTTCGATTCACTTCATTATTTCTTCATTAGGAGTTGAGTAAGCGAAAATCGGCGAAGAAGTAAATTGAGAAGTAGACGAATTAAATTGCGAGAGTAAAAGAGTAAGCCAAAAAATAACGAAAAGAATATTAAGTAGTGTCTAGCAATAAAACGCTTAAGTAGCCAGTGAACTTGAATGCTATTAAACATCTACAATGCATTTGTAACAGCAATAATTTGGTGATGTTCGTGCTAATTTTTATGCAAGAAACGTATTCGTCAAACAGCTAACAGCTTCATAAGCATTTTTTGGTAATTACTCTACTCTCGTGCTAATAATGGAACAATAACTTTTTAGGCAAAAATTACGAAACAGAGTGGAAGTGGTAGCTAAAATTGCTTTGGGCAGAATTTCATTGGGTACCCAATTTCTCATGGCCAACTAAAACATCAACGTGGAGTTTAACTTGTGTAAGTTTCTCGATTACAAGAGAATGGAGTACAGTGAAGCAAATGATATGTGAGCAGTCTTTCTCCCTCTATGGAATGAACACAAGTATTCTAACGCTTTGATTGTTGCCCCAACATGTTGACTTTGAAATCATGAGAGCATCTCCTAAGTGGAACTGCTGAATAGGATTAAATGAATTGTTATTAAAGAATCGGGTTAGTAGTAAAAGTAAGGCAGTAGCTTTATTAATCTCCAAGGTGGGCAAAATTAATAACCCTATCGGAAGATTTGTAATATTTGAAAATGGCGTCGTACGCCAATCGACACCATGGCAACCAGGCAGCATGAAAGGTTAAAATAAAGATTTCCATCACACAAAATCATTTTGTTATTTTATAAAATTGATGAAAAATTTAATGATTAATTTTGCGCCACATTGTAATACTGAAAAATATTTCTCGGGCCTTAGAGTTAATCCGCTAAGAGATTCTAAGACTCAAAATCATTTTTTCATTTAGTAAAAAATATTAGATGATTAATTTTGTGCCACCTTGTAATAGGGAAAAATATTGCATGGGCTTTAGAGCTAATCCGCTAAGAGATTCTAAGACTCAAAATCAGTTTTTTACTTAGTAAAGAAATTGGATGATTAGTTTTGCGCCACCTTGTAATACTGAAAATTAATGCTTGGTCTTTAGAGCTCATCCGTTAAGAGATTCCAAGATTCAATTTAATTTTTTTATTCAGTAAAAATGTTAGGTGATCAATTTTGCGCCACCTTGTAATACTGAAAAATATTGTTTGGGCTTTAATCTTAAATCTGCTAAGGGATTCTAGGATTCAAAATCATTTTTTTTATTTTTTTACTTAGTAAATAAAAAAAATATTGATTAATTTTGCGCCACCTTGTTATATTGAAAACTATTGATCGGGCTTGAGAGCTAGTCCGCTAAGAGATTCTAAGGCTGAAAATAATTTTTTTATTCAGTAAAAAAAATTAGATGATTAATTTTGTGCCACCTTGTAATACGGAAAAATATTGCTTGGGCTTTAGCTAATCCGCTAAGAGATTCTAAGATTCAATTTAATTTTTTTAATTAGTAAAAAAAAAATTAGGTGACCAATTTTGCGCCACCTTGTTATACTGAAAAATATTATTCGGACTTTAGAGCTAATTAACTATGGGATTCTAAGGGTGTAGAACTTTTGGTGTATGCCGCTGAAACTGATAGGATTTGCTATACTAATATCAACTGAGCGGCCTCTCCCATACTGAATAAAGCAACAGAGCGTATGAATCTAACTGTGGGTGGGAGTAGGTTAGGTTAGGTTACGGTGGTAGTCGCTTTGTAAAACCAACTCACATTGACCTTTTTGGTCCCTTGAGATACCAATGAGCAAACGGGAAATGAGGTATTTTCCTTCGTGAAGCGGGCGAGAGACAGAAGTTGTAATTACTAGCATCAGACAAGGTTTAAAGTAGTGTAAGACTTCACCTCCTCTGGAAGAATCATTGATGCCGCTAGTAGTCTGAGTCTTGGCACCCAGTGGATTATCTATCTTGTAATTTGATGATTAACAAGTAAAGTCTTCAACCGAAAAACATGCGCCATATTTTCAAACTTCAAAATCTTTCTCGACCTAATACCCTTACGTAGAACTATGGACACTCAATGGGTCTTACCTAACCTATGAAGAAAGAGGGAAATCAATTGGCTGATCAGCTAGCTAAAAAACGCTAAAAAAATAATAATCATCTCCAACTACATAGCACTGGTAACACAATGGACCTTTAGGGGATTGAGTGATTTCTTTTTTTTTTTTTTGATTTTTGTTTTACAGATCAGCCAGCACTAACTAACCGAACCTACCTAAAAAAAGGGGGCAAACATACCTCTAATTGGTCGGTCGTGAGCTTTTCTGTGCCAAAGTAAATTTTTCGCTCAGTTAATGGAGTTCTCAACAATGCAGCTTATCGAATCTGTTTTGTCAGCTTAGCTTAAGAATCGTTAATAAAAAAATTAAATTAAAAAGATACCAACTATGGGTTTTGAGTATGTTGTGCTAGTCATGCACAAATGCATTCGGCTACAGTGGCCGCTGCTCGTAATTAATTCCATTTTAAAACTTTCTGAATAGCATCAAAGGTCATAGTGGCCAGCGTGCTAATTATGTTAGTGTATATTTGCCCCACAAATAACAATAATGATAATAAAAAACAAAAATAAAAAAATAAAAAGAATAACTTTCTACTACTATAAATAACTTTTCTAATTCCTTTACAGTTGGCCATTTTAATCGTGTGGGTCGCCTCAGCACTTTATTCCACGCCAAAATTCATATTTAGCAAAACCATCAAGAATATTCATACTAAAGATGGGCAAGAGGAAGAGATTTGTGTGCTTGATCGGAAGATGTTCAATTCGGTAATATTGGATATGATCAATTTTGTTCTTCTCTATGTTATACCGCTGCTGGTAATGACGGTAAGTGTTGGAACTAAAACTCACGTATTTATTCAAAATTATTTATCACTCTCTATCTGGCTGTAATTGAAACGTTAATGCAGCATAACATTAGATACCAGTTTCAAGAATTATTAAAATATGTACTTGCCAGGTGACGCTATGATCGAGACTTTCGGGAATATCGTTTTCATGACCCAACTTGGCTCATGCTCGAAATATGTACGAGGGTCGTTTGAAAAGTTCGTGCCGAAATAAAAACTACTTGGTTGTTTGTGAGAAACATTTTTTGTTTTTCGAGGGGGATTATTTTAGGCTTATGCACCTCGTCCAACGTTGCTGTAGTTTGGTAATCTCTTCTGAATAATATGATTTGACCAAGCCTGAAAAATAGTCACTCGTTTCTGCCATAATCTCCTCGTTTAAATAAAATCGTTTTCCCCACTAGCCATTTCTTCAAGTTGTGGAAGAAAAAGCAGTCTGGGGGATCCAAATCTATAGGAAAGGGCGGATTTGAAACGAGTTGCAGTCCTATTTCCATTATTTTTGCAACCACAACTGCTGAGACGTAAGCTGGTGCTTTGTCGTAAAAAAGGGGAATCACTTGACTTTCTCAACAAATGGCAAACCCAAAGATAGAGACCGATCTGGCTGAAATTTGGTGCATGTTCTTTCAAGAGAGTTGATTATATTAGATTCTTTATGAGATTTGTAGTTCGATATCATGGCCTTTACGTCTTCTACTCATCGCAGATCCTCATCCAGTATTAGTTCCCTTATTAAACT
Source organism: Anastrepha fraterculus (assembly GCA_037575425.1). Lineage (NCBI taxonomy): Eukaryota > Metazoa > Arthropoda > Insecta > Diptera > Tephritidae > Anastrepha > Anastrepha fraterculus. Next base: position 20,474 of record JAYXIM010017224.1, read on the forward strand.
CAGGATGAAGCTAGGTTGCATTGAGCATATCGTCCCCTTTCTGTGTTAACCTCGTAACTTCATTTTTTTCGAAATTGATATTTTTAGTGAAAAACACTTCTTAGCACTCCTGTTACGATAGAACTTTTTTCAGAGCGTTTCGATTTTTCTCGTATCTACACGTTCGAATTCAAAAACCTCGTATCTACTATGAGTATCGTATCAAATAAGTTATAACTTTTCATAGAAGTTAAGTAACTCTAAACATTTTTCTCGATTTACTGAAAATTATGATTTTGTAGATACTAAGTTAACACAGAAAGGGGACGATATGTGCCTTTCTTATGGTTGCAGTTGACCAAGATGTCTCTACCTTCTCCACGCTATAGCGCTACATTCAAGGAGAAGATGCATTGGATTCTCCTGAGATTGGTCGCAGAAACGGCAAGAGTGCGTAGACCAAATCCCGATCATATGCGTCATCCGCAGTCTGTAGTGGCAGTCTGTAGTGGCCTGTGAGAATGCCCGTGAACATTCTCAGTTTATCCTTGGGAAGGGTTATGAGTTTTTTAAACCCATTTTCGTTGTACCCTTCCAGTAAGGAGTTCGCTTGGCGTAGCCTCATAGTTAGCTAGTAAACCTCTCTTAGCCCTAGCTCTTCACTCCTAAGTTTCTCCTTGATCGTGTGTTGCCCCATAGCAAGGAGGAGTTTGGGTCCTATTGGTAACGAGACTGCAGACGCTCTTGCGAATGTGTCCGCTACTTCGTTCCCAGTTATATTTTTGTGCCTTAGTACCGAAATGAGCTGGATGCGATTGTGCATTCCTAACAATTTCAGTTTCTCGATACACTCAAGGACCAGAGAGGATTTACCCTCACAGGATAACAATGCCGCTTTGAGTGCTGTCAGACTTTCGCGTATAAGGGCAATTTGGTTATTCCGGAGATTCCCGCCTAAATTGGTTTATGTACAGCGGCAGACGGCATACATCTCCGCTTAAAAGATGCTTGGAAAACTGTCCATCGGCACAGAGCGCTTCGTTCTGGGGTCGTAAATTCCAGCGCCTATGCCTTCTAAGGTCTTCGAGCCATCTGTTTACCAGTGCAGGATACACACCTAGAGTTTCTTTTCAAATACAGGTGTACTCCAGTTTAACTTGTTGTTTAGTTCAATTTTGAATTTCTTTTCGAATTTGATTACTCTAGTGATATGACCTCTGGGTACCTGGGTACATAATCAGCAGGGTACGCTTGGCTCATTCATTGCTGAATAACTAAAAGAAAAGCCAGGTGTTATCTATCGTTATCCAGAGATGATTCACGATTTTTTATGACCGGAATTGGATGTTATTGATCTGGACAACGTTTATTTTCAACAAGACGGCGCTACGTGCCACACAAGCAACGAAACCAATGATCTTTTACGGGAAAAGTTTTCGGACCGTGTTAGCTCTCGAAGAGGTGATCACAATCGGCCACCGACTCTTGTGATTTAACACCTTGTGACTTTTTTCTTTGGCACCACGTGAAAGAGAAGGTTTACGCTAACAGCCCAGGGTCGATTCAAGACCTCAAAGATGGAATTCGTGAGGCTATCGAGGACATGGGGCAGCCACTTTGCAATTCGGTTATGGAAAATTTCATGGAAAGGATATTGTCCTGTAAGCGTGGTCGTGGTGGTCATTTGCCTGATGTTATTTTCCACTATAAATGGCATACGTTCCTCTTTATAATGGAATAAACGTCGGATCATTTATACATATTAAAAAATAGCAATTTTCTGTACAATAACACCTCTCTTTGGAAAACCCTTTATATGAAGCGATGTCCGCTGAGGCATCACCTCCAGCTCAAACATGACCTCTGTACGCGCCAGTAGTCCATCTCTCTGACTTTGCACGGACTTTTCAAACGACCCTCGTATGATCTACCAAAAAACAAAATATTTTTGGAACAGTTATTGCGTGTGTGCATTATAACATTATTTTTGTCACATCCTTTGTACCTTACTTCACCTTAAATGTGAATAAAATTTTACTGATTTTTCTAAAATATTAAAGCTGGTATACGAGTACCTTCAATTCTATATTCAGCCCATCGCTTTTTCTGCAGCTGATTATTTCTATAAGTAGATATCAACATTTAGAAAAACTTTACTTTCCACGGCTTGTCATTAAAGACAAAACTTCTATCGGCTGCACTTCTCCTATCGGTTGTTCGGTATGAGTTCGGCAACCGTTGGGTCTATTAAATATTGTCATGGCATACCTATTCATTAAAGCATCAACATACTTGATTTAATGACATTGTCTAGCCTGGCAATAAAAGCATACGACGCGCTCCCGCATCCAATAAACTGTCGCACTTAAATCTTTGCAATAAATTTTGTCAATCTCCTTCAATTTATTTAAAAAACAAAAATTTGCTTTACAGGTGCTTTACAGCAAAATTGCCATCGCTTTGTGGCGTAGTTCGCACGGCCTTTCGCACCATTCAGTCCCACAGCATCAGCAGCAGCAGCAGCAGCTTCAACAGTCACAACAACAGCAAGACGAAAGCATGAGTTTGCATAATAGCATGTATCATCATCAACATCCTCATCCGCATCCCCATCAGAGCAGTCATCACCATCATCATCATCATCACGTCCAACATAATCATCACGCACTGCAGACGGCTGCGCATAACATCAATCATCATCACAATCATTTACAGCAGACACAAGCCGCGCAACCGTTATCAGGCGTTGCATTGACGAGTACACCTGTAGTGGGCGTGGTTGGTATGAGCAGCGGTGATGTTGTCATTTGTGGTGCCACCAGCCAAACGCGCGGTTTATTGTCGCGTAAGCAGAGCAGCAAATACGAGAAGCGCGGCGTAAGCATCACTGAGAGTCAGGTGAGTTGTTAATTAAATATGCGCGAGTTGTATGTTTTCTTTCCACGTATGCCAGTGTGTGTGTGTACATTTGTGTGTGCGCGAGTGTGTTTGCATTGCCATCAAATAACATAACATGCGTGCCATTTTGGGTTGGCTTTTATGATGTTTGCTACTAATATGATTTTGTATACTTAGGTGGCACGATTTTGTGGATGTTTGCGTAGTGGAATTTTGGCTCGGGGGTGACGGGAGTGCATATTTGAATTTCGTTTTATTAAATATTGCAGGACATATTTTGCATAATTGCAATTTTGAGTTAAGGGATACATATTGACACACATACTATGCATTTGCATATCAGTTCATGGATATTAGAATTTTTGGAAATATGAAGGTCACTTTTTTTCCTGTTTGAAGAACTAAATTTAGTGTATGGTTGCACAGAAATCGAGCCAATAAAGCTGTATGTCGTGCATTTATTTATAAAGGGTTCAAAAACCTTTAATTAGCCATACCCCACGATGAGATGTAAATGTAGTGACTATGTAAAATAGGAGGGGGGTTCAATAAGTACCCGTGTTAGAGATGAAGACACCATTTTTTTAAAAAATTTTTTATCTTCATATTTGAAAATAGTCCCTTTTTAGAAAGATACACTTCTTTCAACACTCCGGCCATTTTTTTAATCCCTCCAAAAATAGGATTTTTTGAACTCTCCAAGCTACGTATATGTCTCGTCGATGACTTCCTACGAGGTGTGTTGAAAATGTATCGCGTATTATTTATTTATTCATTAATGTCTATTTTGTCTCCTTCAAAGTAGTCCCCATGAGATATTATGCACTTGTGCCATTCTTTTTTCCAATCTTTGAAGCACTTCAAAAAATTATTTTTTTTTATCTTGTTCAACTCTTCCTTCGATGCCGTTTTTATCTCGTCAATCCTAGCGTAGCGTCGTACTTTCATAGGCCTCTTC
>JAYXIM010017225.1:0-38259 GCA_037575425.1 Anastrepha fraterculus
CAATGTATTTGTTGTAACGCTTATCTTGATGTTAACTAAATATAGCAGAACGATGTTAGTTCATTAGCCAATTGAAAGCTGGACACTGGATTTGTTGAAATGTTTTTTTCGGCTTCTGCTACTTTCTTTGGCCACAAAATACAGCTCGCGCCAAAGGATAGTACTTCAAATTTTTTTGCAGTGCACAAATAGACAACAAATAGTCTGTCTTTTTTGCCCCGTATACAGTGTTTTTTTTTTTGAAGTGATACTTCTTAGGCGTCGATGAACGAGCGAGAATGGAGAGTAAAATTTCAAGGCCATGCAACGTTTTGGGCATTTTCGTTCCGCGGGAGAGAAAAAAAAATATAACGTAAAGGAAAAGGAGAGAGAAAGAGAGAGCTATACCTTATATATATCTTAGATACACTTTAGTCTATTTTTCCTGAGTTTTTCCTTGTGGTTGCTGATTTCTAGTGAGAAATAACACTGTCTACTTTTTGGCGCTTGTTTGTTGGTGCAAACTTGTAAGGAATATATTTTTGGTGCCTACTTTTTAGCGTTATATTTTCTTGGTGCCTACTGTTTGGGGCGTTTTTGGTCACATTTTTTTGGTGTTTTTTGTTTTTTTTTTTTGGTGCCTACTTTTTGGCTTTTGCTTGTGCGTACCATAAAGTGCTATCCATTCCGGCGTCCGATTTATTGGTATTGCCTTGCGGTGATTTGTGCCATTGCTGCGGTCCTGGAATCGCTGCGTTTGAGCGGGTGATAAACGCTCAGAGTAGTGCGCATTGTTTCCACGGTTTGTGTCCGGCGTTTACCTACACCGGTCGACCCTTCTCCGTTTTTTGTAAATTTTGTCTATTTGTATTCTCTGCAAATGTTGTGAATTTATTTAGATATATATTCTTTCTCTCTCTCTCTCTCTCTCTCTCTCTTATTCTCTCTCGGGTCTCTCCCTCTTTCTTTGTCTGCCTTGAAAGTTTCACTTCTGTTATGTGTACCACGCTACACGCACTTTTTTTTTATAAAAGTAAGCTCATTGTGTAAAAAGCCATACAAACTCAAGTTTAAAATTTTATACAAAAATAGAAAACCCCCAAATAGATCATCCCATCTTGACGTTTTTTAATAATGTAGAAAAATGTTTGGTATACAGTTTTATAGTTTATTAAATTTTAGTATAATGAAGTGCAACTTTGAAGTGGTGTATAAAATCGAGTTAATTTTTTACAATTTTTTTCCTGACCTTGTTTGCAGAAATTCTTTTTAAAAATCGTGAAATTGTGAAGAAAAGTTTTTGAATTTTTATAATTTTATATAAAGTTTTAGATTTGGTCTTATATGGTTTTTATTAGATAATAAGCCATAATATTATACAAAAATAATGAAAAAAATAGTCAAAACATGTCCAAATGTTGAGGTGATATCATATTGCCCTGGGCTGTAGTTGCCTGTGACAAATCAAAAGACAGCGCAAGTGATATTAAAGGAAATTAGCGAATTGGCCCACATTTTGTAAAAAAAGAGAAGTGAAGCCACTTCACATTGAAGAGTGAAAGGGTAACCCTGCCTTTCATCACATTTCAGAAAATAAATGCCAAATTAGGCGCTTGTGCGAATAAATATACTCGTACATGACAGCCACGAATGGGTCACATTGAGATACCAAAAAGGAAAAGCGAAAAAAAAAACTGAAAATAAATACAGCAAAAAGGCAAACAACAGTAAATAAAACCGGTTGACAACATAATTAATGAACTGTAAATAAAGACAACTCAGTCACAGAACAAGCTGATGAAAATAACACCAACGAAAAAGGAACACGAAAAAATATAGTAAAAAAAAATCAAAAGGTATATAATTCTTTCCTCACAACAAACCAACGGGGACTGTATCGAGTGAGTAATTCACTACGCGCGGGTGGTGGCATCAAGTTGGTCGCTGTTTGTTGCACCTTCTGGTGCGGACACGAACAAAAACTTCATTGGCGAAATGAATTTACGGCTGACTGACCGAGCGTACAAGTAAAAGTGAGTGAATAAATGAATGAAAGAAATATTGTGCGACAAATGAAAAAAAGTTACTCCTTTGTTTCTGCGCGAAATCTGGAGATGGGGAGAAGTGCATGGCAAAAGGACGTCAGAAATGAAAATAAGGTAAAATTAGTGCTGCGAAAATTTTTAATTCGAAAGAGAAGAATTTCCATTGCTTATAAATATTTTCAGCCAGCAATCCGTTTCATTAACTAATTAAAATTGGCTTTAAAGGAGCAGAAAAAGGAGAACATATGAGAGAATGCTAATCAAAATAGAATATTTCCTTAAAGTTCCATCAATTTTTAATTTAACAAGAGGAGTTGAGGATGCGGATGAATGCGTTTCATTTTCTGTTTTCCCACTTTGTAACAACTCTGAAGCAGTTATAGATATGGCGAACACTTCTGCGTGAAATCCCACCTAGAGAGAACGAAAGCTAAAAGCTTTGCCTATATAAGAGGATTTCAGTTTCAAAGCTGGAGTCCATTAGAGCCCAGTATCTATAAGCGTTGATAGAAAACTCTCCCAATCATTAGAGTTCCATTCTGTCCGGTCAGGGATAACTCGCCCAAACTGCAACCAGAATATAAACTGCGCTGTTTTGGGTATCAATAACTTTCCCCTTTGACAGTACGAGTGGTTTCAGCAACCTCTCACTTTAGCACTGAACGTAGAAACCTCTTGACCAACACATTAAACCAGTATCCAATTCCAACACCCCTATTATCCACAGACATGTGCAGGGATGAGTCAAAAGTGAGGTCTCCATTGCAACTCTCGGCTTGTCATCCACATTTCCTGTTATACGGCAACACGTAATTTTTCTAGTCACATTTTTCATGGCTACCCAGAGTCACCACTTAAGCGATCCATCCGAAATATAAAATTTGAAAATCCAGACATACTCATATGTCCAGTTTCGGTATTGAGTTCATAAGACACAGCAGTGCAATAAAGGCCGACCGAAATTGATGGGCCGACGACAATCACAGACACTTGAGTTATTGACTCGCAATGACGTACTAATTGACGCAGTGACAGAAGAAGACGAGCCTAGGGCTTGAAGCTGGCTGCAAATTTGGTGGGCTCGCGCGTAGGTGGATAGAATTGGTCCTTTTTATGGGTGCCGTTCTGCGCCTTCGCGAAGTATTGCAAAATGTAGTTCCGGGAAGGGTGTCTACCCAGAAGAAGAGGAGGGATTGTTTTAGTGATCGCAACACTCACGACTCAGTAGACGACGATCGCTGCATGTGCGTACGCATTTTGAACCCTACCTCACCCACCAAATATACAAAAACAAAAAAGTTCATAGCGCTAACAAAACATTCGTCTATATTACCATGGGATTTTAGTGGCCATTTTCACTTCCGACATAATTTAGCCAGGATAGAGAAGCTTTAGATACAGTCAAATTCCCTAACATATCACGCATTCAGCCAACTAGGGTTGTGTGTTCAAAAAACCAAGCATCCGAACAGTCGAAATCTTCCTTTCCACTTTAAATCTTCCTTTTCAACATCATTGAGCTCAGCTCGAGTAGCCTCAGCAGACTTGCCTTTCTAGTAGGCATACTGGCTGATGGTCCCCAGCTTTTCGAAATCCTTCATCTGAAATAATGATAAGCCAGAGACCTTTAGGTACGTCATAGGTATCTCTGTCCGCTTTAACGATGAATATAGTCTTAGCAGCCCAACATACCTCTGCTATAACAGAAAAGAGTGCAGCTCAATGACTCACCGGCTCTGTATATAGCCGCCACATGAGTAAAAAATACATCTTTGATCCTCTGCAGGAGCGTAGAGTAGGAGACTTGTAAGCATAGCAGGCTAGAAAAATAATACTTAGCCTCTCATCGTTTGCAATTATAGCCGATCTTTTCTGCCTGTCAGATTACGTGCTTTCAGGCAATATATGTTCTCCTTTAGCTTCTATTGGAGCTTAGGATGCCAAAGCAATGCTGTTTCCTCATTAAGAGTGCTCCATCTCAAGGGAAATGCGTTCTTAGTAGGAGTTTGACAGTCTTCTATTCTGAGGAAGAATACTGCTCGTCTTGCTTTTTTAAGCAGAATCAAAACTAAAACATTTTTTTTCTCAAAGAGCACTAATACTCTTTACCTCGCAATTGATACACCCCCTGGATTAGGCCATTGGCATACTTTCTTGGTTATGATTTCCCGTTTCTGGTCGAAAGTGCTGTCTTCAGGGATCCGCACACCCTACGGCTAGTCGGTTCCACAACGCAACTCCGTAAGCCTCCTAGTCGATATGTTTTATGTTACATCTTTTAGCTCTGACCACAGATTCTGTCTCACGAATGAAGTTCTGATCTGTCTATGCTTAGAGCAAAATTTCGCTTGGAACAATTCACTTTGGCCTGAGAACTTTTACTGAAATGTAACGAAATCAATTCCTTCTTGAAGCGGTTTGTAGGTAGCTATGCGAAATTGGTCACCCACGAGAAGTACAGCGCGAAGAGATCGTGATTAAACCAAGCCAAGTCAGCTCCAATGCCGCCGTAGCCTAATGGGTTGGTGCGTGAGTGACTAACATTCGCAATTCACAGAGAGAACGTCGGATTCGAATCTCGGTGAAACACCAAAATTAAGAAAAACATTTTTCTAATAGCGGTCGCCCCTGGGCAGGCAATGGTAAACCTCCGAGTGTATTTCTGCCATGAAAAAGCTCCTCATAAAAATATCTGCCGTTCGGAGTCGGCTTAAAACTGTAGGTCCCTCCATTTGTGGAACAACATCAAGACGCACACCACAAACAAGAGAAGGAGCTCGGCCAAACACCCAAAAAGGGTGTACGCGCCAATTATTATTTCTGATAGGTTATGGAAAGTAAGAAGATACGTATTTTACCAAATTTTGTATCATTATTTTTTTTTAATTTTTGGGCACGTCAAAGTTTTACATTTGATATGAAATTCTGAGGTGTTGTGGCAAAAATGATATCTGAAGCCATTTTTCTATAATTAGTTAATTAGTTATTGAACTTGAAAATCCGCTTAATAGTTGTTGATTAAGTAAAACTTTAAAAATATTGATATTTGTGCTTATATAATTTTTAATATTTTTTTATACTACTAGCAAACAGTTTTTTCCTCGCAATCTCTAACTTTTAAAGTAATTTTCAAAACTAATTACTTTATGCATTTATTTTTTAATTTATTTATTTAAATTAAAGTATTGTTCACAATATTAGAAAGAAGTATTTTTATATTTTTTTCATTTTGCCAAGTAAGAACCCTCCATCGAGTAAAACAATTTATTTGACGTTTACTGTCAGATTCATTGACCAGATGGAAGCAGACCACTGACCACTGACAACAAAAGAGCCTCATGAAAATAAGTTGGTCAATCAGTAGAATTTATTAAGAGACCATTGCGGAATCCTTGAATCGTAGAAATACAAAATTTCTTTAAAAGTGGACAAACATAAGTTATCGGAGCTGCGCTTATTTGATCCAGATCGAAAAATTCTAACTAATTTAATTGTCAAAATGAAGAGGAAAAATTATCAGAATCTTTTACTTTGCTTTAAAATATTGTGTTTTTTTTAACAATTTCGTTTTTCTTTTTCAAATACTTTCCAAAACTATTTGGTTACAGCTATACTTGACTTGGCGTACTGATTTAACAAATATTCCCAAATATTCGCTAAACAAATATTCTCCCTTTCACGTGTGATCTAATCACACAAAGGTTTCCAGTACACCTTTAACAATATGTTGCTGGCAAATAATTTAATCCCATTTCTTATTTACTATCGCTTCCAATAATCGTAAGTTATAACAGCCTTGAAGTCGATTTTCTCTTTCACCGCAAAGAAAATAAAAAAATTTATCTTTTTCTGCTTTTCATCAGCATTCAGTTGCTTTGCTTTTCGCCAGGAGTGTCAAAAAGTTTGGATTCATTGAATTATCCTTCATGCATCAATGCATTACTTCCTTCTTTTGCTCTTCATCCGCACCTTTTTTCATGCTTTTATTTCCAGCTGATCGAATCACTGTTAGTTTTTACTATTTTTACTTTCTTTCCTTATTTGCGCTGGGCGCGAATTTCTCATACTTTTTTTGACTCATTCACCTTTCATTGCTTTTTATTATTTTAACTATTTTATTCATTCGTTCGTTTATTAGTTCCTTTCACAGCTTATTTACCTTTTCTGGTTGCCTTTTGACCGTCGCTTTACCCTTTTTGTAATTGGATTTAGTCACCAAATAATTTTCATGCAATTAAGCTTCAAGCGCGCTTTTGATTCTTGTCTGCTTGTCACTGCTGCTTGACGCTTAACATTTATGTTGTATGCTCTTGCTTAATTGTCAGGCAACATTTCGTTTGGTGGTGATATAATATAAAAGAGGGGGAAAAATCGAAAAAAAAAAAAATAGAAACTACCTGAACATTACGCGGGATTGTGCGCCAGAAAATTCGATGTAGAATATCAAATACATGGAAAAAACGTAAGAATTTTATGCCACGATAACACAGCATCTCACAAAGTCTTCATAATGAATGAATTTCGGGTCAATAACTCAATAAATATCATCGAACAACCCTGGTATTGAGCCAATATGACTCCGGGTGATGTTTGCCTGCAGAAACTCAAATTACTACTTCGAGGTTATTTTAGTCGATAGAAGACAAAAAAGAGAACTTGCGTCAAGAACAGCCTATCACCAAAATTGCGTTAAAATTTTTTTTATTCTTTTTTAATTATGTTTGCATTTAAAACAATTGTTTTAAATGACTGTATACTCTCTCAAGAATATTGTATCGAAGCTTCCAGTCAACCGGAACCAAAGTGATGATTACTCATGAACGTCCGTTGCTCCCAGTCTGGTCTCTATACTTGCGAAACTTAAGTACTTCCACGACCAGTTGAATTTTTATTCTATTTTATTTAAACTTTATTTTGCATTCTGTCTATACTTATAATTCATATAACACCTTTTAAAAATATTTCAATTCATTTAAAAATTGAAATATAGTTCCTCTGAAATATCCGCTCTAGTAAAGAAAGCAAACATTTTATTGGTAGCTCTTAGGTGAGCTGTATAGTTGGTTTCCTTTTCTACTTTAAAAAAGCACGCAATGGTGACATGAGAGTAGAGGCCAGTTAATTTGTGTGTGATTGAAGGTGATACTGGTATTTGCTTGTTATATTTTTTATTTAATCTTCTATCAAAGGAACTTTTAAGTCAAGATGAATTGGGGCATTTGTGTCGTTCCATGGAGCGTTTACCAGGGTGGGAATGGTCTTGGACTGAAATCATTGCAGAATTTCCAAATTTTAATATAATGTTTGGCCACACAGCTGGATTCCATAAGTCCAGACTAGTTTGAGAACAAATTTAAAGCATCAGCTTGTTGCCCATAGAGAGGGAGGTTTGCGGTTTAACAGCCAATGCATTTTTCCAAATATTATATTAATCCTAGGGCTTTCCTTTTGGCAAATATATGCGTTTTCCACGTAAGTAATTTATCCAAATGAAAGCTTAGATATTAATTTACTTATTGCGGGATTGAGGTAAGATTTAAGTTGATTTATGGACAAGTTTTTCTCTTTATGCGAAAGGTTACATGTGAACATTTATTTTCGTTCACTTTCAAGCGCCAGCTTCGGTGTTATTTGGATATTTCATTTATGCCGATTTCGAGCTTAGAAGAGGCTTCTGTGTGATCTGCTGCTGTCGTCATAATAGCAATGTCGTCAGCAAGACTATCGGTTATAACACCTTTGGTAGTTGACAGATCGTGCGTAAAAATTAGGTACAGGATTGTACCTAATATGCTGCCTTGTGAGAACACAGCTTTAATTTTTCGGACATTGGAGAATTCACTTCCATGATTTACATACAACAGAGGTTTGCTTAGATACAATTTGAGCAACAAGCAGGCATTTAGCGGAAATTTATATTTTTATTTTAAAGAGTAGACCTTGATGCCACACTCGGTCGAATTTTAACCTGCTAAATGAGCCGCTCAGTGCACACATCGATTAACTCCATAAAACGAGGAGTTGAGAAACACGATGATGTATTCTATATTATATTTAAAAACTCCTCTGATAATATGAATGCAAATATATAATGTCGAATGCATAATTCCAGATATAGCTTTCATCTAACGGTATATTATATAAAATTAATAAGAAGAATAGCCAACAAACAATCGTCAGTAATGTCACAGTTTTTATGTGACTGATGGACTTAATCGATTTGGCAACTGAAAAAAGTAATAAAGTTAAATTTAGTTTTTTCATTTTTAAGTTTTTATTACAGAAAAAGTTAATTATTATACATTTTTATCACAGCTTTTCCATAAAAATGAATGTTGCAAGTTCGGTTATAAAATAATTTTCGTAATTAATTTATAGCAGCTTTATGTTAGCGACATTATTCGTTGGGATGATTCAGCAATATTATAAATAATGTCTTCTTCATCAGCTGTATGCGAGGATTCGTCATTTCGATTTGTTGACAAGTTCTTATAGTAATCGTGTTTAACAGGAGGAATGAATTTTAGCAGGTCCATCATGTCTCTCCATTTTTCCTTTGTCATAGTTCTACCTTTAGGATAAACCAAAGGCTGATCTGTATTTTTCAAACTTTGCGGTCTATCCCTAAAGATTTTCTTATATTAATGGCTTGAACTTCTGTAGCTTCATTATAGTCACATTTGAATTGTATGAGATAGGGTTTGGACCTTTCTAACTTTATCCACCGTATTTTAAGCCAATTTACTGGAAGCCCTGTGACGGTTACTTTTCTGTTAATGATAGACTGTTCTAAAGGTTTTGTTGACAAAAAATCTTGGTGAGTCATTTAGATTAGATGAAACGGCGCTTTCTTTTTACATGTTTTGATTATATGGTACCAGTCATCTGGTGAAAAAATGTTTTGATTTTTTTTCGCACATGACTCAGTAATGGTAAAATCATTGTCATTGTGCAAATAGCTGTGTCCACTTACAAAAAATTTCATGTCAATTGATTAAGTTTTGATTTCCGTACTTTGAAAAAGTTTCTATAAACGGTTTTAATATTTCTGTTTTGATTGGTACACGAATCCGAATATGTTATTATTTTTTCGAAGTTTGCAGTGTAAGTCTTTATGTACTGACACGATTTATATTAGAGTATGGAGCTGATCGAAATGGCTTCTGAAATAAATTACTTATTATTCAGTTGCCAAAAAAATTTGCCATTTAACGGTGATAATATCTATTATTCAGGAAAGGTCTTATAAATATAAAAAGTTATGACTATACTAAGAGATTTGACACTTAAATTTAAGATTTTTCAAAATCTGGAGTTAATCGATGTGTGCATTGAGCGTCTGAATTATTAAAATTTTTTTTTTGAAATTTTGCTTAAGTCAAGTCGTAACATGATGTATTAATCCTATGCTTTTATTTTTGTAAAATAAAGCAACTTACTAGCAAAAGAAAAAAAAATATTGCAAATCGTAATTTTTTCGGGCCTCTGGCTACCCCTAACCCCATAAGTGAGATTGAAAAGTAAAGAAATGAGTAGTCAAAGCTTGTCAATATATGGCGCATACTCTCTTTTAACGGTTATTGTATAGCACGGTGTCATTTAAAGTTTAAACGTTCTATTTGAAATAAAATATTCTTTCCATCCATCCTACCTTTCTTGCTCTCTTAAAAATCCTCACCATGAAGTCACACCAATTACTTTTCCTGAGTCAGCAAGTACCCGAACGCTCGCCAGTGGGCTTTCTTTGGAGCAAACAAAAAAAAAACTCTTTCAATTTAACTTTTAAACACTAATCATGCTGAATTTATTTTTAGGGCATTTTATACGTTACTGTACTTTTCGAATTTTTAGCATTTTCTTGAGAGTCACAATGACAAAGTTTTTGTTGCATGTAAAATTTGTCGTATATTTGGCAACAAAACCACTTTTCGAAAATTGTATGAACTGTGTAGTGACTCCACAAGTCCCCCTTAATAGCATTGAAAGTGAAATTTTAAATTGGCAAACACAAAAAAAAAAGAAAAAACGAAATGTAAAACTAAGTATGAAGTTGAAAGAGTCACCTTGTGCTGGACACATTGCACACAATTACAAGCAAACATACTTATAAGTACATACATACGCATATGTGCATGTATGTATGTTAGCATGCAAGTACTTGCACTTAAAATGCTGCATAATTGCTAAGTTTTCAGGTGTGCATTGGAAAAAGTGAATTTTGAGGGCATTTGAGATTTGAAGTAAATTATGAGAAAACGCACTTTAGTGCCATTGCGCCAGCTTTGAACTTTGCCGTTTGAAGGAGAAATGCAGCAAGTGGGGCAAGTAATGAAGATGCCTGGGATGGACAATTGAAACGTAACAGCAGCAATGAGGAAAATAAAAATGTTGAAATAAAATGTTGAAAATCTTGGGAATTGGAGACTGCAGTGCAGCGGTAAAATTGTGAAAAGGAGAAAATATGTAAAATAGAGAAAATATGAATGCAGCTAACGAGCGCATTTGCTGAGAGTTCTTTAATTTCACTATAACTGTGCAAAACGGAAAAAGTTCAAGTTACAGAACTTAAAATTTAAATTTAAATATTTCGCACTTGTGTTGAATTTGTGACGAACATAACTAAATATCTAAGCGACTTACATTGGCTGTGTGTGCTCATTACGTCATTCGGCTACATGTGCGGCGGTAGATATGCAATTTTTAGCTGTGGTATTCGTTTGTTATTTCACTCGTCTTACACGCACGTCTGCACTTCTCAGTTGGTTTATGAAATAGTTTATGAAATGCGGACCAAACTGAAGTCATGCGGTAGTCGAGGCCAATTTCAAGCTGAATGAGATTGGCAGTTGCATTACTATGACTCCAATGTAAGCACCCGAATTCACTGATGCTCAGGGCAGCAAAAAACTCTCAGTGAGATGACGCGATACAAATCTTTGAAATAGTCGTGACAAAAGGCATCTAAATTTGATAACATTTTATATATTGATCAAGATAGATATGCAGTTCAAACTATCCATTCCATTCAAACTCATCATCGATACACTAAAAAGTTGATTTTCATTTATCCCCTCGCTTGTAAAAGATTGGAGGTACTTTTTCTAATAGGGTTCTTTTGACAGCCGCGGCTGACATATGTCGGATATTATATTAAGAACATTAATGGTAGATAGGTAGGTAGGTAAGATGGCAAGAGTTCCCCAGGTACACTCCAAGTAGCACCTACGTGCCGTTTTGATACCACAATGTGGGTCACTACCTGTGAAAAGAATTAGGGAAGAAAAAAACCGTCTACATCCATCCAGTGCTGTTGATATAGGAGGGGGGAGAGAAAAGGGATCTAGGCTAGAGAATTTCTTCAAGTCATCCCCAAAGGGCGCGCTAAGAAATCTCAACCGCCTAGCCGCCAGAGCCGGTCATTTGCAGAGAAAGTGTTCCACAGTCTCTTTCTCTGCAGGATACCCACAGCTTCTGCAATAGGGGTTGCACGGAAGTCGAAGCTTCTCTGCATGAGTACCGATCACGCCGTGACCAGTAAACACCGCAATGAGTTAAAAAATTGAATGGCGGAGGATTCACATCACCTTAAGCATTCTGTTGCTTTCGGTATGAGGCCATAATGTTTTCGAAATAGCACACGATGAGACAGATCTTCATTTGTCTGGCGCTTCTTTTAGGAAGAAATTGTGTAGTTTCCCTTTAACAACGGTCCAGGGGACACCGATGTCTGAGAAGGGAACAGTTGGAACCAGTTCTGTCGACCCCTTCCCGGCAAGCTTATCGCCAATTTCATTTTCCTCTATATTCCTGTGCCCAGGAACCCAGATAAGGGAAATGTTTTCTGCACGTTCCAGAAGTTTGAGTTCCTTCTTACAGGAGTTCACCAGAAGAGAGCTGCAATACGGCGACGACAGGGCCTTGATCGCAGCCTGACTATCGGAAAAAATATTAATGTCTCCCTTCCACAAGCGATCTTGAAGCATTTTGCATGCTTGCAGGATCGCGAAGACCTCTGCTTGAAAAACGCTGCTTGTTTCCGGCAGTTTAAAGGAGACCGAAATGCTGGCTGATTCAGAGTAAACCCCCGCTCCCTTTCCAAACTCTATCTTGGATCCGTCAGTGAAAACAGAGGTCTCCATATCCGGGCCGACTCTCCCCTCTTTCCAATCTTGCCTGCTCGGAAAGATAGCCGTAGCATTACACTCAAAACACAGTTTGCGGATGGAGAGATCAGTGCGAAGGGCAGAGAAGGAAGGGGAGATCTGCTTCAACATGCTACTATGTCCTACAGGAAATCGTCTCCAGAGGCCAAGCTCCTTCAACCTGATAGCGCTCTGAGCAGCAGTGGATTTAACTTGCAGATCCACAGGAAGTAGGTGAAGAATAACGTTAAGGGCTGTAGCGGGACATGTTCTACAAGCATCACACATGCAATTCTCTGCACTCTCTCTAGTTTAGTGGTGTTGTAGCATTTCCGAAGAGCTACCCACCAAACTAGGCTACCGTAGGTCAAAATTGGCAAAACCGCTAAGTTGTACATCCAAAGTACTACACGTGGCTTGAGACCCCATTTTTGATGAACATAGATTTACAGGCGTAGAAGTCTATATTGACCTTCTTAACTCGATTTTCTATGTGCAGCTTCCAGTGGAGCTTTGGGTCAAGTATTACACCAAGATACTGGACTTCCGATGAGAGAGTAAGACACTGGTTGTTAAGTCTTGGAAGCTTGAAGGGTGGAATCTTGTATTTTCTGATGAATAGCATCAACTCCGTTTTGTCAGAATAGACTCTGAGACCGCAACGAGCAGTCCAACTACTGCGTCTAGCGAGTACATCTTCCAAAATTTCAGCCATTACTGATGGATGGGTCCTGAGAACATTAGGACCAAGTCATTGGCATATGCTACCACCTTTACCCCACCCCTGTTTAAGCGAGTTAAAGCTTCATCCATAGCTACTAGCCAAAGGAGAGGTAAGAGGACGCCACCTAGTGATTCTAGCCCCTTCTGCTACAGCATTTATTTCCCTACCACCAAGCAGGGACGAGATCCAGAGGTAGATAGGTCTTTCGACCCCTAACCTATTTAGAAAATTTTCTACAGTCCTTACTACTTTATGTAAGACTGTCGGTAGATTTCCCTCTCAGGTAAGCGTCTTGGGTTGGATAAAGTCTGGTTTTAAAATGCTCTCGAATGGGATAGTCGATCATTCTTTCGAATACCTCGGGAATAAAGGAGGTAAAACTAATGGGTCTGAAGTCCTTGGCCAAGACGTGGCCCCACCTTCCTGTCTTAGGAATGAAGACCACCTTGGTTTTCTTCCAGCTTGCAGAAACGTGGTTTAGCGAGATATACACCGAAAAGATCCTTTGAAGAACGGGAACCACCAAGGTTTAGTCTTCTGAAGCATTACTGGCATGATACCATCCAGGTTTGAAAGGGGAAAACCTCTCGATTCCCCAGTTTATTTTGTTGACGGTCAGGGACATCGCAGGTAACCCCTCCTGCCGATTCGCGCCTTAGTTACAGACTGGAGTAATAGAATTTTCCGGGAAATGGGCATCAATAAGGATTTTTAAAGATTCGCCTGCGGATTCAGCTCACTCCCCATTCTCTCTTTGACAAGAGTTAATTAATACCAGATTATAATAAAAAATTCATCTCAACAATATTTCTGTATGGTATTATCATATTAAGTTCTCGAGCTCTTGACCATGATCTGTAACTCACTGTGTGGACACCAGTGGTTATTTGTAATCACACTTCCGAGAACTTTGCGATTTTTACATCTGAAAAGGCCTACAGAAAATCGTATATATCAAAAACACATGTCAATTAATGGTATAAAGATTTTGAAAGAGGATTGAGAAGTGGTTACTTATTGGTCTCGTTCTGGTCGGCCTTTCACGCATACTTGCAAGGAAAACTCAGAAAGCTATTTCTTGAAGAACCTCGTACGAGTCTTAGATAATTATCTCAGGAAGTCATCATATCTGTTAAGTCCATTCGTATTATCACGACTGATATTTTGGTGAGTTGCCTTACGACTGACCCCAAAAGAGTTTAATTTACCGTACTTCTTTTGACTCAACAACCATAACTGGCAAGGAAGCAAGGGCTTTCGAATATGACATGAAACCAAACCGATGACGGCATTCGGGGGTCGGGAACTTAGGAAGGTGGTAAAAGACTCCCGATAAATGTCTGTCAATGCCTGTCTATAGACTTCCTAGTCCCATAGTTGTACTTGTGTACGTTATGCTATATAGTTGAAGATATGGCTCCTGAGCCGTCTAGGATGTGGCTTAACCTCCATCCAGCAAGTGTCCGCAGGGGTAGGTCCTACCGCAGACCTAGCAGGAATATCTTGCTAAAGATCTAACTATGTATTTTACTGGAAACTGGCTTACTGAAATTATAGAAGAAAATTATAGAAATTTAACTATTCAGTACATTAAAAAATAAATGTAACCAGCTTCCTTTTAAGAAATAACGTCCTCTGCCGGTGCTTGTGGAGTGTCTATTATTATCTAGCTGTTTTACCTAACCATTTTAAATCGCAATATTTTCAGGTAAGCAACTAAAGAACTAAGGATTAAAATTAAAATTGTGACCAAGATGAACCAAAAATGCATATTAGGGTGGTCCATAAAATGCCGAAGTACCGAAAATTTTCGTTTTTAAGACATCTCCCAGAATTAATATATTTTGGAAAACAAACTACAGCCATTTTTTTATTTCATAAAATTTAATTTACATTTATTTATTAGGTTCGCAATTAAATTAACGCTGGTTTTTTGATGAAAATACAACTTTATTCTGAAAAAAGTGAATACAAGTGAATCATTGAAAGTATTGCCCATCGCTGGTTACTGCTTTTTCCATCTTTCTAGAAGATCTTGCATACCGTCACGGTCAAGCTGTTCATCTTTTTAGGCTATCCACGGATCAAGCCATTTTTAGTGTCTTCATATGAATGGAACTGCTGGTCAGCTAGACCATGTGCCATTGATCGCAACAGGTGATAATCGGACGGCGCAATATCTGGAGTGTATGGCGAGTGCGGTAGTATTTCCCATTTCAATGTTTCTAGGTAGGTTTTAACGGGCTTGGCAATGGGGAACGAAGCGTTGCCATGCTGTAGAATCACTTTTTCATGCTTTTCCGCGTATTGCGGCCGCTTCTCCCGCAATGCTTGGCTCAATCGCATCAATTGAAGTCAATACCGATCTCCAATGATGGTTTCGCTTGGTTTTAACAGTTCATAATAAATAACACCACTTGGTCCAAGCAAATACATGGCATAACCATCGCAGCGTGAATATTCGGCCGAGGCTACGACGAGGGAACATGACCGGGTAGTCCCCATGACTTTCTTTTCTTTAGATTGCTGTAATGAATCCATTTTTCATCACCCGTCACGATGCGATGAAGAAACCCCCTCCTTTTTTGCCGCTGGAGCAGTTGTTCACAGGCGAAAAAACGACGTTCAACATCCCTTCGTTTTAACTCATAAGCAAGCCAAGTCCCTTGTTTCTGAATTATTCCCAAAGCACGCAATCGCTTGTAAATGGATTGGCGGATAACTTCTCATACTGATGCAAGCTCTTCTTGCCTTTGACATGGATCGTCATTGCTTCCTCAATACCTCCAATTCAGCGTCTTCGAAGGTTTTTGGTCTTCCTCCGCATGAGACGGTCGCCAACATTAAAATCACCGTCTTTGAAGCGACCGAACCAATCTGGGCACGTTATTTCACTTAAAGCAGCATCTCAAAAAGCTTTTTGTAGCTCTCGACGCGCTTCAGCCGCCGTTTTTTTTCGAATGAAAGAGGAAAATCAGCACTTCCCGCAAATGACGATTATTCGGCACAAAACCAGACATTTTCACAAAACCAAAAAAAATATGATACCAAAACAAAATCCCTAATGAGGCGAAGCAGTTTGTTTACCATATGACTTCTTCTTCTTCTTAATTGGCGCGATAACCGCTTACGCGATTTTGGCCGAGATTAACAACGCGCGCCATATGACTAAGCTTGGTTTATGACGTTTAGGTTATGTTAGAATCGACTAGCACACACTGCTGGCGGCATCTATTGAAAAAAGGGGGAACTTAGTTGCGCATGTAATATTTTTATATATAATTCAAATGAAGGTATTTTATATTCATTTAAATTTTTTTTATTTATTTTAAAAGTTTTATTAATTGTTTTTTTTTATTTATTTTAAATCCAGGTATTTTTTACTTATGTGAATTTTTTATGCTTTTAATTTGTTTTATTTAGTTTAAATGCAGGCGTTTTTTATTTAAATTTGTTCTTTATTTCAAATGTGGGATTTTTTTATTTTAGTTCAAAATTGATAGAGGAAAATTTTTTTTGTAGGTTTTTATTTTTCTTTTGTTGTTTGTATTTTTTGTTTATTAAAATGTTTCCTTTATATTAGAATATAATAATATTTGTTTATTTAATTTTTATTTCTTTATCAGGTATTTTTTATTTATTTCACACTGTTTTTTTTATTTGAAATAAGGATATTTTTTATTTATTGAAAATTTTTTTCTTTATTTTAGGACCAGGTATTTTTTATTTATGCAATTTTTTACGTTCAATATGATAGCTCATAGTTTAAATTCATTGCACGGAATAGTTCACAGGCACCTGATTCAATTGGGAAAGGTTTGAAAGCTGGGAAAATGGGTTCCGCATACACTTTCCGTCGCCAACGTTCAGCAGAGAGTGAATGTGTATTCTCAGCTGCTGCAACGGCTTGAAAATGAAAGTTTTTTGAACCGTATCGTTACTGGTGATGAAAAATGGGTCCTTTACAATAATCCTGTTCGGAAACGCCAATGGTTAGATAAAGATGAAACACAAGAACCGACTCCTAGAGATGGCCTTCACCTCAAGAAGATTCCCCTGTCAATTGTCTATTTGGTGGGTTATGGCCGGTATTGTTTATTATGAATTTCTGGAACCAAACCAGACGATAACTGCTGATTACTATTCCCATCAGCTATCAAACCTGAATGAGGCACTTAACGAAAATCGACCGTCTTTAGTGAATAGACGTAAAGTTTTGTTTCACCACGACAACGCAAGACCTCATACGGCTAGGCAAACATTAGGCAAGCTCCATGTGCTCGGATGGGAGCTAATGCCGCATTCACCATACTCTTTGGATGTTGCACCTTGTGATTATCACCTTTTCCGTGGACTTCAATCCCATATGAGTAACAAGAACTACTCCTCAAAAGAAGCTATAAAAAGGGATATCGAAGCGTATTTTGGTTCCACGACCAAAAAATTGTTTGAGCAGAGAATTAAAAATTTGCCTCAACTTTAAACAACTCTTTTATTAATTTTAAAACCTCGTTTAAAAAACGCAAGAACTTATAAACTGACCTGATATTTAGTTTAAATGCAGGTTTTTTTATTTATTTCAGACTTTTTTTTATTTAAAGTGCAGGTAGTTTTTATTTAAGTAACATTTTTTTTATTCATTTTAAATCCAGGTATTTGTTATATATTTATTATTTAGAAAATTTATTTTAAATGCAGCTATTTTTTATTTATTAACTTTTTTTAATAGGTTTTAAATGCAGGAATCGTTCATTAATTTTATTTTTTTATCTAATAAAAATATTTACTAGTACCGCAAAGCCTTTGAGTTTCTCTTGGTTATTTTAAGAGGACTGTTTTTTTTTTTATTTATAATTTTTTAGTTTTTATAACTCGCTAAAGGCAAATATTTTGCAATAGGCAACGATATTTCTTTTCTTTTTTTTTCTTTTGTTTTGTTTTCTTTTCTTTTCTTTTCTTTTCTTTTCTTTTCTTTTCTTTTCTTTTCTTTTCTTTTCTTTTCTTTTCTTTTCTTTTCTTTTCTTTTCTTTTCTTTTCTTTTCTTTTCTTTTCTTTTCTTTTCTTTTCTTTTATTTTCTTTTCAGTGTGACCAAATAAAACTTTTTCTCAAAGACCGAAATTCCGACATTGGACTCTGATAGAAAGAGAGCAAAATACGTGCATATGCGATTTTATTTCGGCATAGGAAAGTATTTGCTTCTTGAAGTTTTCATATAATTTAGGAAGTTCTGTAGAAATAGAATGGAGAACATTTTTGTGGAAGATTTTAACTCACTAATTCCTCCATAGATGGGTACTTTTGGTCTCTTTTGTGAGAAAGCTAAAAAATAGACATAAAAAAGGGATATAATGAGTTAATTGTACCACATAAATTTTTGTCATAAAATTTTACTATAAGCCTTTCAATACAACAAAGCACAAAATTCAATTTCAATGCCATAAATAGGTCAAAATTCAAAATGTGTGGGGCTTATTTCTTCATTAAAGGGGGGCTAGGGTTAATTCCACTAAAAATATGCACTTATTTATGAATTTTTATTGGAAAGATGATTCATGTAAATTTATTTATCCAATTAGTATACTGTAAACTCATATTTCAAAAATATTTTCAAAAATTTTCACAAGAAAATATACAAAATTGAGCCGTTGACAGCAGATCTACGCAGACGTCTCGAAAAAAAGGCAATTTGCCGTGGACAGTTTTTCTCAGCATTGGATCATCTGAAATCAAAAAATCAAAGAGTTTTCATTAGGTAATCAATTGTCCGAGGTAACCCTGTCCAGTTTTTATTACAAACATTTTTTTTTTCAATTTTTTTTAACATTTGAAGTAGAAGTGCGATTTTTAGACGATAAATCGCATAATATTGTTTATTGTAAAATAAATAAAAATTGAAAAAAAAAACCTCCCAGGGTTACCTCGGTAATTATGTAGAGAAAGTGTGTACAAAATTTCAGAAAGATCGGTTGAGTAGATTCAGAGAAAAAGTGTCCACCGACTTGAAAAACGTCGTTTTCCAGAAAATCGATTTAAAGTTTTCTATAGCAGGTAGCCGAGTCGGAGCGGCCAACGTTTATAATGCTCTAACTTTGTGAGTTTTGCACCGATTGACTTAAAATTTGGGCACAACATTCTTGAGATTATGTACATCCATTTTCTCAAATAAACCAAAATGAATTTTTTTTTACCCTAAAAACCCTACCCCCCCCTTAAGCAATGGTAAGTTCTTTTGATAAGATTTTAATGTAAACAAATAGCAGCGCAGCTTTCTCTTGTTGATTTCTGAAGAAAAAAATTTGCTTTTAGCTTTTTTTTTATCAAAATTATTTTAAGAAAAACTTCTGCTCTTATAAAATAATAAAAATTCCATAGGCACCACCATAAAATATTAAAATGTATATAAATATATTTCATAGCAGATAATAGTAGTTGGTAATTTAAGAAAATATACGAATTCTGAGTGGTGTCTTAATGAATTTTCAATACTTCGCCTTTTGGTGCACCATCCTGGCATGCGTATATATTCGCAGAAAGAAACCGAAAGCAAATAAATGGAAAACAAATTGTATCAAAATAATGCTTGCTTATTTGATATGGTCACGTACCTTAACAATTTGTTGTTGTTGTTTTTCTAATATAAGTATCGCCCATTGCGTCGGAGCACAGACGCATTTGTGTAGAGTTGATTTCCATTAGTACCTGCACTCACTTTAAATGCAAGAGAGAAATGCCGTGCGCAGCAGAAAGTATTTTTAGAAACTGTTCAAACTTGCTTATATTATTTTTCTAGAAAAACTTTTCGAAAGAATTGCCATTAAAGTTTTTGCTACGGGAAATGAAAGGTAAAAATGTGTATGTGGTAGTGAGTTGCTTTTAGTATGGCTTTAAGTTGCTTCTTATAGACACATAAAGGAAACTATTTTTGTGAAAGTATTTATTCGTACGAAAATTCGTATACGAGGGCGTCTGATAAGATCGCTGTGTAAGATACGTGATGAATGGAAAATTTGGTTTGGACTGTGTTTTTTATTTTTAAATGAAATTTCTATTAAATGAAATAAGCTTTGCACTTAGTGAATACCTACATGTAATGCCTGGATGTCACAGAAAAATTATTATATGCATAGATATCCCTTCAGTATGATCTTCTACGGCCCTCTGTATCTTTTGATTTCAAATTTGCGAATAGGGAAGCATTTTTTGGAGTCAGACCTGGCTTGTTGTGTGGGTGGTAGGTTTTTGTGAATCTGATGGTTTTTAAATCATCCGTCGTCGAACGAAGTGAATGGTAACAACTTTTTGCAGAAACAGCACTCATCACACCAAACTGCTTCGTCTTTACTACAGGGCTCGGCACTCGAAGTGTAACCAAATAAAAAAGGCCATAAATTTAGTTTGATAAATTACTTTTATTTAATTCAACATAAAACAATTGTGAAAATAATACAAACTTAAGAATCAATTCACTTTTGCTCGATATGATCAACTTTTGCTTTGACTATGGCCTTGAAATGAATCGCAACCTGCCCGAATGTGGCTTGCAGGTATTTTGGCCCACTCGCGGACAATGGCTTTTTTCAGCGCCTCGAGTCTAGTGAATCTTTTAGTTCGAACCTTTCTCTCTAAAATAGTCCAAAGAGAATAATCCATTGTATTCGCATCTGGTGAATTTGAGTGCTAATTTGTGGACGTTATGAAGTTCGGAACGTTGTTTTTTAGCCATTCTTGGTTCACTCGAGCTTTGTGCGACGATGCCGAGTCCTATTGAAACGTCTATGGTATGCCACCGAAATGTTTGTCTGCTCACGGCTTCAAAGCAACCTCCAGAATACTTTCCCGATAATATTTCGCATTTTATTTGACGCCAGGCTTGATGAAAGCGATTGGAGAACGGCCATCTGAGGTTACAGCACCCAAAACCATTACCTGAGGCGGGTGCTGCCTCTTGGTGGCCAATCGGTGACTCAAATTCTCGTATGAACGGTCGGCCAAATAAACCAAATCCTTTTGGGAGTTTACGAATACTCAATTTGAAAAATTGACCGCTTTCGACCAAGCGAAGCAACTCCTTCGCTCTGTCAAGTCTGATTTGTTGCTGCTTTGGTGTGAGGTTAACTGTCTTTTGGATCTTGTAAGGTTTGAGTTTGAAATCATTTTTCAGTATGCGGCAGATGCTACGGTCAGATGTTTTTAGTTCTTTTGCCATTTGATTGGCACTTCGACGGGGATTTCGCTCAAGTCACTTCTTCACTTTTTGAAGCATTTCAAGTGACGTTGCAATCTTTTGATTACCACCTCCATAACATTTCGCGATGTAGCCAGTATCATTGTAACGACTAATGGTGCGATAAACAAAAAATTTACTTACTTTAAGGTGCTCGAGCTCACAAACAATAGCTCATAGAGATTGTCTATCCAAATAGAATGTAATCGTTTGAAATTCATAACAGGTTTTCTTTTTTTTCATTTCATCCACTACATCAACTCTTTCTTGGACCCTGAATTATACTGAAAACACCAGGTTTCATAAACGATAATAATGCGGTTGGAAATTTCGTCCGAGACTTTCTGCCGAAAGTCTAAAAAAAATATTACAACTCGCTCTATCTTGATATCTTGGGATGACTTTTGATACGATAAAAACTGCAAGTCTGTCAAAGTAAAGTACTTAAAATTATGCTACGACTCCCATCAGATTTCTCTACTACAAAGCTGCATGACGAGTTAAAAACTTATTGGGTTGTTCGGAAAGTAATTTCGTTTTTTTTTTGGTGAAAATGAAAGACGGTCTTCGCTTAATGAATAAATATTTTATTAAATTTTATATTGGCGATTCTGCTCCAACACCTTTTGCTATCTTTCTGGTAGTAGCATGAATCCACGCTCATAAACTTTTTGGTATATTATTTGCTGGCAAAAACCTGATCCATGTGATTTTTGACGTGTTCATTCAAAAATTTTTCCAGTGATCGGAACAAATAATAATCCGAAAGGGCCAGGTCTGGAGAATATGGTGGGTGTGGTAGTACATCCCATTCAAGCTGTAAAAGCTTTTGGCAAGTGACCAAACTTGCGTGAGGTTTCGCATAATTTTGGTGGAACACTACACCTTTCCTATTGATAAATTCTGGCCTTTTCTGTTGTTGTGCATCATTCAGTTTGTCCAGACTTCTTAATTAATTGTTGTGTTATCCGGTAAAAGATCACAAAAAGGTGACTCCTAAATCTCACCAAACACACAGCATCACCTTTTTTTGATGGATATCGGCTTTTGAAATGCTTTGAGCCGGTTCATCTTTTCTGCTCCATTATCTCTTATATTTCACATTGTTATATACAACCCATTTTTCGTGCCCAGTAATGATGCGCTTCACGAGGAGTGACGTTTTAAGAGTCAAGCATAGACGTCAACGCGACGACACAAATTTCTCTCCGTGAGGACATGGGGAACACATATATTGAGCTTCGAGGTTAAATCCAGGCCTTTCAGGTGGTCATGCATCTTGGACATCAAAATTGCCGAATCGAAATTTTGCAAACCAGTTCTGGCACTGTCGTATTGACAACACATCTTCTCCATACGCATCGGTTAATTTCTTTCCGGCTTGAACAGCATTTTTACCTAGTCTATAGTAAAAAAGTAAAACGAAAATGCTGCTTATTGCTCTCCATATTTAAAAGGGCACCCACTACTGCGTAAAATCAATTGAACTTATACACACACAAGCCATGCTATATCAGCTATCAAAACATATAATGACTTGACAGACTTGACATATGTTTTAAGTGTGAAGTTAACTGTGAAAAAATATAATAAAATCCTCTGTGGAGAAAAAACGAAATTACTTTCCGAACCACCCAACAGGTTTTGTAAGAAAGATTTAAAATTCGTTGCAGTATTTTCGGAAAATTTGCTCATAGCTACTACTTTTTTTCATGCTAAGTTATTTATGTAAAATCTATCCAATTCGTTCTCTGGTAATCTATAATTCTTCTCCCATCTGTCACAATTTAATTTTTCCATCCGCCAGTATTGCTTTTCTGGATTTTTGTACATTTTCTTCGGTCACTGTTGTCACCAGGCTTCTTAGCGTTTGAGTGGGCCTCGTCTTCCCAGGCCTCTCTTCGCTGCTGAAATAGGCAAATCTATTTTCTTATCATTGTGGTTGAAGGTGCGCGAATTTGCGAGTGCTTCCAGTTTTCATTGGCATGGCGTTGGTGTCTTTTCCAAATGTAGCCAAATAGAAATGAACCAATTAAAATGAGGGAATTATTTATTATTCTAACTATGAATCACACAATTAGTGTTATCAGCAACGAGTAGATGAATCATCAAGTGGTGCCTTAAAGTGCGCACTTATAAGCTGGCCCTTGTGATATGTTGCATGCGATAGACGCCTGCACTGAATTTGAACTAAAGTACTGAAATGGCACTAAATTCAGAAGAAGCAATGAAATTTAGGGACTTTTAAATATACGTGCTAATATATACATATATATATGTATATGTATGTATATATGTAGACTATAGCGAGTGTTTGTGATGCCTTAAAGCAAAATTGTGCGTTGTAGTGACCAAAATTCCACTAATTGAAATCAGCGCTTGCAAGCTAATCTAGCAATTCAGTTACATGGTTAATGAGATATAAATTCTTTTAATTTGAGAACTTCAAAAGTGTAGAACTTATTTAACTATCGAAAAGATACGAAGAATTATCTCAGATGAATGGATTTGCTTGTTGAAGTGTTTGAGAAAACAGCTGCCTCAATTCAATAATTCCCAGCGACGGCTTTGCTATATAACTAATGATTTTGAACCGATGAATTAGCCAACCGTGGATCAGCGGTTCCCCCACAAGAACCAGAGCCAATAATCGGAATCAGTTCCACAGGAATCATGAATTGGAGCAGCGATTATGTAGGCAATCTACGTAAAGAGCGATGGCCCGGTCTACAACGCTGCAGAACTGCAAAGTGTTTTGTGACAAGTCCGAACAGAAAACTGTCAAAGTTTTTACTTGGAAGGAAAGACGTTCGGTTGATGGTCGGTGTTATTACAAAACACAACCCATGGGTTCAGCATATGACCACCATTGGAATCATCGAGGACCCGGCATGCCTGACATGCTTGGAGGAGGCGTATAGCTCTGTGCATTTTCTCTGTGAGTGTCCTGCCTTTGCTAGAGCAAGGCTAAGAGTTTTGGGTTCCGATATCGTGAG
Source organism: Anastrepha fraterculus (assembly GCA_037575425.1). Taxonomy (NCBI): domain Eukaryota; kingdom Metazoa; phylum Arthropoda; class Insecta; order Diptera; family Tephritidae; genus Anastrepha; species Anastrepha fraterculus. The sequence goes on from JAYXIM010017225.1 coordinate 24,112, forward strand.
AATGAGTAATATTCGTTCTCTAAAACTGGAGGATATTTACAGATTTGCAAAAGGATCTGGAAAATTCTCACAGGACTAACTATCTCTATCTCTGTCTCTATTCTTTCCTGTCTCTTTCTCTGATACTTTTCTCCTTCCCTCCTTGACTATCTACTCTTTTTCCAGAGCTCTAAATACGATGGGTTTTTTACCCTGAGTGTTTTAGGAGCCACGAAATCTCCTGGTGCTCCTTGGCTCGACCTTTTCAAATTTCAATTTCAAAGGTTTTGAATATACAGGCATATTAAACACTCAACGCCAAAAAGTACTGGCGATAAAAGAGGCCAGTGGAGTTCTGTAAAAGATCACATACATTTAGTATCCATCTTAGTAGTAGCGCTTATGTCGAACTAATTGCATTTTGTTGCAAGGGGGAATGAGTTAGAAATTTTGGAGTACGAACTTTTGGGGATACCGGAGTTGTGAGTTTGAATACAGCGGAAACCGTTGGCCACATCAAGGCATTCATTAATAAATTTCATAAGATTCGTTTGCACGTACTGACACCAGCAAAACAACCAAGCGTTTTGTGAAAACGACTGGCAGTGTAGAAGCAAAATCATTTCTCACAGAGAGAAGGTGAGAGTTAGGAGAGCTGATAGGACTAATAACGAAACACAATCCATTGGGGCGACATATGATAACCAGAGGAAACATCGACGATTCACTGAGTACATTTGCTTGAAGCATCTTCTCTACCACTGTCCGGTTTGCGCCAGACTTAGATGGCGCAATTTGGGTCGGATTAGAATGGACAGAGTGATTGACTTTCTATCGCTAATCGATAAAAATTAAGTTCAACATTCCTCAAAAAAGCTTAAGAATTCATGATATTTTCAGGTTAGCGAGGATGAGAACTTATTAAGCTTTCAATCTCACAAAGCCCCCCTCGAGATCTTAAGTGCAATGGGAAATGCTGCTTGAGTGTTTGAAAATTTTTCGGCTATCGATAATTCCATTCCATTTCATTTTATTATAATTACATTAAGCCTCTTCAGTACTTTCTCATTACTCATCACAAACGAAAATGTTATGCAAATTTGTCCATCTTTCTAGCAAAAACTTGAATTGATCATATTTTTGTTGCATACCTTCAAGCAAATAAGTGTTTTCGGATGCGAACTCATAACTCAAAGGTAAAAATATTCCCCAATATCCGCATAAGCATTAAATTTAAAACATTTTTGCTATGAATTTGCTCTGCTTCCATTTCGAGGTAAATTTTTTATACTATAAAAATTTTCATTCAACGATATCCTTCCCTGATATTCGTCTTTGTATGTGTGCTGTTGAAATTTATCTAATAGCAAAATTGATTTGCGCAGCAGAAGTTTTAGTTGCTTGGTGTGAAGAAATTGTATGTATGCATTTGTGTACACCTGTGTTTACAATAATAGCAGCGCGACATATTGCAAAGTTTTGACAATTCATTCTTCGTTTGTAATTTTTTCTATTTTTCTATAAAAATATATTCCCTCATCATCATCGTTGTTGGCTGGACAACCTTGAGCGGCTCTTCGCCCGCTGCAGCATATGTCTCCAAATGTCTTGGTTTTGTGACAGCGTCGTCTATGCACGAAATCCTAAAAAGCTGCGTCTTCATCTACACCGTCAATTCATCTGAGTGGCAGGCAGCCATTTCTTCTCTGGCCATGGCACTTTCCAAGAAGTATTTGCTTGGGGTGAGAAATCGGTTTTACTCAATAGTATGTAACCTGCCCATCTCAGTACGTTAATCACCTTGATCGTGGCCATTCGCCATTATCTACATATCGTGCCAAAGATTTTTCACGGAACTCTCAACGATCAGCAGCTTCTGTTTATTTGCATGCCTGAGTAACCAGGTTGTACTATCACAAAGCAAGGGGGGAATAAGGGTTGAGCGGCACAGTAAAATCTTCGTTCTTCTCTCTGGAAGGCAGCTCTTTAGGTGATGGCACAAAGAGAATGATTAGCGATTATGAGAGCTATTTCTTCAGGAATTTTGTTGCCATGATAAATGGTTACTTCTAGATACCTAAATCCCTCTACTACTCCGAAAGCAGAACCACCGATTTTGAGTATTTGATCCACAATATGTGTGACAGGGTCCGATGACGTTGAAAAAAGTGCAGAAAAGACATGAGAGCTCATCCTCTCGCCGGAGTCGGTTCGGGGTGGTGAACTCTCGAGGCGGATCGGTTTGAACTCTTACGACGCCCTTTACATTGTGCATAGTTGACTGCGTTAAGCGTGTCAGCTTATCGGGAATATCGATCTCGGCCATCGCTGAGAAGAGCTGCAACAAAAAACCGTATAACTCAAAGTTTTAATCTTTTAAAAAATTAAAAAACTTTCTTCAAAATGTAAACTATCAGTTTTGTACAGAGTGCACCATCTTTTATATCGGTATGAAAACATTGAATAATTTTCGAAAAAAAAAACTGATTTGCATAAATGAGGTATTTTTATTTGGTTTGGTTACTTACAATTTATTTATTTGAATACAAAATCAATCAAGTGGCCACCTTTATTAGCAATCACAAACTGCGTTCTTTTTTCTGCGTCATCACCTTGACAAGCATTTCGGGTTTTATAGCGCCAATTTCGGCTCGAATGTTTGCCTTAAGCTTATCAATAATCTGCAGCTTATTGGTGTAAACATTACTTTTCAGGTAAAAATATGACCCAATGATTGTTTTGGCGCAAATGCCGGCCCAAACAGTTACTTCCCGGTCATCCAATGCCATTTTGTGAATATCGTGTGGATTCTCAGTTCCCCAAATGTGGCAATTTTGTTTATTCATTAGTCAGTCATTAAAAATTGCTTCCAAAAATTGGGTTCAGTGTCAACCATTCGAGCGACGTAAATGGTCTGCCGGCAATATTCTTTGTGTCAATTGCACTTTATACGGAAACGAATTTAAATCATCATTTAAAATGTGCCGAATTGAGGTTTCACTGACGCCAAAATGCTGAGAGCGACGACGATAGGACACTGCTGGCTCCTGGGCAACGCTCTCCCTCACTGCTTCAACAAGTTCATTGCAACGTCTTGGTCGCTGATGAACAGTATGTTGATGATCTCCTACTGTCCCCTGCTCAAAATTCGACACCAAACGACGAATAGTATTGTCAGACGGTGCCTGTTTGCCGCGATACTTTTTGCGATATGCGCGTTGAGTTAGAACAACAGAACGACTAGTTTCGATGTATAGCGTCACTATTTCAGGGCGTTGTTTCGGTGTAAAGCGATCCATGGTTGAAATTGTATTGAATTGACGTATCGAAAACTTGTATGTTTACGTCGATCGGTTGGTAAATGACAAAGTTATTCAACGTTCATATACCGACATACCGATCGTAGACAACACAATTTTGGGTTAATAATGTGCCAATTTATATTGACTCAAAACTCAAGTTAATTTTTAAAATACTGTATTTTTTTGACGTGTCATAAATTTTTCTTCTTCGAAACTTTTTTCATATGGAAAAACTGCACAAAAAAACCAGCAAAAAAAATTAAAAGTCAAACCAATTTTCGAACCACTTCGAACTTCCACTTTATTTGTATTGTACTAAAAACAGTGGGCCATAAAATTGCGTAGCCTAAACTTTTTTAAAACGCCGGTTAAAAAATTTGAAATTTTTATGAACAATTTTTGATTTTTTTTTTAATTTTGTACAAAGTTTTATATTTTGAAATGTGTGCTTTCTGTTGTAATCTAAACTACAATATAATTTCATAGAAAGCACAAAAAATTAAAAAAAAATTAAAATATAGTAAATAAATAATTAAAACTTTGCAAATCTGACGCGCTGCTATTATTGCGAACACAAGTGTATATATATTCAGCCTTTTGCGTGAGAAATCTTGCAAAATTTAGTTGTGAGAATGCATTTTAGAGTATTGAATAAACTTTTTGCAGCTGTCATACATAAATTGCCACTGGCAAAACAAACTTTGACGTTCACCATCTTGGCAGAGAAACAGTAACTGCACACTTGAATAAGTGAAATTGGCAGATGACGCACGTAATAAATAATAAATGCTTTCGAGAGACAAATAAGATTTAGATTTAATTTTATAAAGCTGTGTATATGTCTATATGTGTATGTGTGTGTGTGCTTTCTTTGGGCAATAAATAAATGAAGGTACTTAAAATTCATGCCCGAAGCCGAAGGCTCCACTTTTGATCTAAGATGGCGATATGAATAAACTTTTTAGTGCATATATCATTCCGCAGGGTAAATACAAATATACACTAATACTCATAAGTATGTACTTGAACCACTGAGTAGATTTATTGGTGTTGAAGGTAAGTGCAGGTTTCTAGGTTAGGTTAGGTTAGGTTAGGTTAGATGGTTGTATCTCAAGCAGAGAGCGCAACTGCGCAGATGAATAGAGAACTACAAGTATTCATTGGCGCGGTAGGAATAGGGCGAATAGAAGCAATGGAAATATTTGAACCAAGAATATTAGAACTTTGGTCGGCAAATATCTGCGTATTCTTGAGACAATTCGGAAATAAATATTTTCTGTAGCCAAATCGGTTGGTGCGTGACTACCATTCGGAATTCACAGAGAAAACGTACGTTCGAATCTCGGTGAAACACCAAAATTAAGAAAGAGTTTTTTCTAATAGCGGTCGCCCCTCGGCAGGCAATGGCAAACCTCCGAGTGTATTTTTGCCATGAAAAAGCTCCTCATAAAAGTATCTGCCGTTCGGAGTCGGCTTGAAACTGTAGGTCCCTCCATTTGTGGAACAGCATCAAGACGCACGCCACAAATAGAAGGATGAACTCGGTCAAACACCCAAAAAGTATGTAAACGCGAATTATATATATATATAATAGTTTTTCACGCTTTGTTAATTGTAAGGATTTGAAAAAGCTAAAAAATCTGAAAGAATTATTACTAAGAATCATTTGTATTTCGTTAAATATTTTATAAACTAATGTAAAAGAATTTCAACTATTGATATATATCTCTCTATTATAACTATGTTCTTAACATGGCGTTAAGCATTAAATCAAATCCCAAAACCTTTTGGAATTACATAAAATCTAGAAGAAGTACTCGTATTGCCAGTTTTCCCATTCGTACCTTTTGAGATAGAAATCAAGCGCAAAGCTTAAGTGAAGCGGTAAATTTATATACCGAGTTTTTTTATATATAATTTTGTTGATGAAGAACTTGATCATCCATGTGGCTTTTACTCTGGACCTTCACATCTTTTCCCTGAAGATATTAGTAATCCTTTACATAAACTGAATTCTTCGTCTCAAACTTATGCTAATGAACTTTAATCAGTTTTGACAAACAATTGTTCGGCCTTGAGCTATTCCCTGAAAGTAATATCCAACAAATCTATATCGTCGGCGAGTGTCATTGACACATGGAAGCTCTTTTCTTTAAGAGTGGCAGTAAAAACGACGTATTTTTGAAATCACCGTATTTCTAATTTAAATTTCGGTTAAATGTTTAATTTGCCCAAATCAGCATGGATTTGTTTCCAGAGCTACAGAGCTTCACCAACTAATCTGGCTGAATATTACAATTGATTCTTTCTCGGCTGTTTTCCAGGTCGACTGTATTTACACTGACTTTTCGAAAGCCTTCGATAAAGTTTCTCATAGAATCCTATTTAAAAAATTAGCTTGTTTTGGCTTCCATTCGGCTTTTCTGCAATGGATAAACTCTTGTTTGTGCAATAGACTTTGTGTTGTAACAAGTGTTGGTATTTCATCTACCTCCTTTGCTGCCCGCTCTGGTGCTTCCAAGAAAGTACCTTGGGGCTGCTCTCATTTGTGTTATTTATTTGGTTTGTGGGCACGTGGCTCTTTTTTCTTAATTTTTTATAATTTTAGACAAAATAAACTTAATAAAATTGTTTTTTACTTATTTTGTTAAAGAATTTTAAAACATTTTTTTTTGTGTTAAAAATTTTCAGAATAATAATTACCTAATTTTCTAAAAATTAAAAGAAAAAAAATATTTTTCAAAAAATTAAAAGGAAATAATTTTGTTACAAAATTTTGGAAAAGGAATTTTTGGTTTTTTAAATTTTAAAATTTTTTTTTATTTTTTTTTATTTAGAACATTTTGTCATTTTTGAAAAAAGTTTCAGATTATTTTTATATTTTTCATTAATGGCTGATTCATCTGATTCATTATGATTTAGAAAAATATTTTTTTTGTTATTTAAATATTTAGAAAAATATATTTTTTTTGTTTTTTAAAAATTTAGAAAAATATATTTTTTTTTCATTTTTAGAGAATTTAGTCATATTTGAAAAAAATCTTCATCAATGGCTGATTCATTAATACCTCTAAAAGTTTCAAAGTGCGATTTCCATAACTTTTCGAATTATATTAAAATGTGTACAATCGCTCAAATATCACTAAATCGACACATGTTTTATATTCCTACAAACATACGAACTCGCACATGGGTATAAAATAAGTGCATGTGTATGCGTACCACTCGCGATGAAAAGGTATGCCCGTATTTGTTGATTCGATTTTAATTTGCATTGACTGCCGAGAAATAAAACTAATTTTTTTTTCGTACAAATTTGAACTCGTATATGTACTAAAAATCGAGCTCACAACCTGCGTGCATTCAGATAAATTAATTTTCTAAAAGCTGTTATTTAATTCGGTTTGAAGCTTTGCCAAATGCGTCTAATAAATCTTGTAATTTAATGCCTCCAACTATTACCCTTGACATCTAAATTTAAGATTGAAATTCTCAGTGAAATTTTCTCTGTACATTTTACTTTACATTTTCCTTATCTTTCCTTTTGGGTAGAATTGAATTCTATTGATAAAACCTTTTTCATTTATTCATTCAGGTCACATTCATATCGTGGTGATTCGAATTTTAATGCACTGCTTACGCCGCTCACCTTTCTCGTCAGCTATTTCAATTCGGGTATTAACCCGCTGCTGTACGCCTTCCTAAGTCGCAACTTTCGCAAAGGTATGAAGGAGCTGTTGTTATGCACATGGAAGAAGGGCAAAGGAAAATCGTCATCCAATTCATCTGTGCATCACAAGAGGGTCGCATTGCAGGTAGTTGGTATAAAATCGAACTTTAAATGTGCGAAAAGAAAAAAACAATTTCTAAAGTTAAATGAAGATAAAGAGCGAAGAAAAGCTAGCAGAGAAGTAAGGCGAATATAAATAAGAAAAAAACGAGAAAATTAGCGCTAAAAATACTTGGCAACTTTTTTGATTGTTAGTAGGTGGTATACTCGTAGAGGTGCCTGTTGGAAAATATTGTTGGTACATTGTGTGCTTAGTGTGTTTTTAAATTTAACTTTCTTAAGTTTTTCATATCTTTAAGTAAAACAAGCAGCATTTCAAGTTAATTTTATTCTTTAAATGAGAAAAAGATTATAACACTTAACAACATTTAATAATAGTATCTAGATGCCTCTGCAACATACATGATCAGTATATTGGGAAATGTTCCTGAGGCATTGCTTTTACAATTTTTTTATATTTTTTATTAAGGGCGGAGCCTGCTTTAGAGGCTTCAAAAATCGATTTTTTTGTGGACTTTTTTGGGAAGGAAAAAAACATTCGATTGAAACGAAACTTTCAGGTTTTACTTTTATATATTTCAACAATCTTCTAAAAAATTTTAATTAAAATATATGTCATATTATGCCTGGTACAAGCATTTGGCAGAGGCGCCTCGAATGTGCATGTGTCGTGCGGCGGAAAAGATGCAGGTCGCAATTTTCATATGAAACCAAAATCCAAAAAAAAAATTTATTTTAATGTAGTATGGCTTCTAGTTAACCCAAGAAAATTAAACAAAAAGTGAGAAATTCAACAATTTTTCGCTAATTAAAAAAAAATCATTTTTTGGGAAAAACAAATTCACTTCAGATTGTTTGAAAAGTGGGTTAATCATAACAGTCTTAAGGTTTTCTAGATTCAACTAGAAGAGAATTTAATTCCAAATACAATCAATGTTATCTCGTTTCGATAGGACGTTTAACTGTTTCACTACCTTTCCTGCCAATTAGGAAAAATCGTAAAAATAAAAAACCGAGAAATCCCACTTCGAGCGATTCGACGCTTGCTCACAATTTCTTCTGTAACACCGAAAATATTTTGAATTTGCTTATGAAATTTAAAGGACACGTTCTTGGATAGTTTGGGAAGACATTTATGCAAAAAAGAAAAGTCGATTTTTTGAAGCCTCTAAAACAGGCTCCCCCCTTAAACGAGCGTTATTTTAAGTAAATTATATTTTTGAAATAATAAATGGTTATGCAAATTTATATTATAAAAGTTAAAGTAATATTATAATAAGAAATATTACAATATAAAAAACAAAATATGAAATATAACTTGGCAACATTTTAATTTGTTCATAGTTCTTATACTAAAAAGTGATTTCAAGTGAAATTCCCAGAAATTGGAAGAAATCATCACTAAACAGTCAAAGCAATATGTGAAAAATGTTGCTGAAGACTGGCTCTGAAATAAAAAAAAAATTTTTTTAAGCTGAAGCTTGGCATGAAGCCAAAATTTTATTTATGTATTTTTTTTAAGCAAACGACTTTTCAAGTAAGTTCTACTAATATAAAAATCAAAGAAAATTAGCATTAAATATCAATTGGCAACATTCGAGAATGTTATTAATAGGCATCTGCAACATGTTCACAAGGGGATATTTGGCAGATGCCTTGCTTTAAAATTTACTTATATATACTACTTCAGTTAAAAAAGGAACCGAGTGTGTTATAAGCTAAAAATTAGATTAAAAAATCACCTTAAACAGTCATCGCAACATTTAAAAATACCATCAGCCATCTGCAACATGTTTGTGGGTACGAAGAAAAATGTTGCTGAGGCCAGGCTAATATTTTTTGTATATTTTTAGTAAATAAGCGGCATTCTAAGTAAGTTTTATTATTATTTATCATACATAAAAATAAGAGAAAATTAGTATTAAAAATGACTTGGCAACATTTGTGAATATAAATAACAGGCATCTTCAACGTATTTCCAAAGGAATATTTGGCAGATGACTTACTTTTTATTTAACTTACATATATTTCTTTAGTTAAAAAAAAGCCAATTAAAGTGAATTATATTCTTAGAATAACAATATATTATTAAAAATTACTTGGTAGCATTTGATACCTTTGAATACCAATATCAGGCACCTGCAACATGTTTGTGAGTACATAGAAAAATGTTGCTGAAGCCTGGCTCTTAAAATTTTTTTATTAAAAGCGTCATTTAAACTACGTTCTACTAACATAAAAATGTGAAAAAATGAACATTAAAAATTACTTGGCAACATTTGGGAATATTATTTATAGGCATCTGCAACATGTTCTCAAAGGGATATTTGGCAGATGCCTCGCTTTAAATTTATGTAGGTACATATATTTTTTTAGTTAAAAAAGGAACCAAGTGTATTATGAGCTAAAAATTAGAGAAAAATTCTCCTTAAACAGTCATCGCAACATTTAAAAATACCATTAGCCACCTGCAACATGTTTGTGAGCATGAAGAAAGATGTTGCTGAAGCCTGGCTCCTAAAATTTTTTCTATAATTTTTTATTAAAAGCGGCATTTAAAATACGTTCTACTAACATCAAAATGTGAGAAAATGAACATTAAAAATTACTTGGAAACATTCGGGAATATTATTAGCAGGCATCTGCAACATGTTCTCAAAGGGATATTTAGCAGATGCCTTGCTTTAAAACTTACTTATATTGCATATAACATTTCAGTTTAAAAAAGAGTCTTTCCAAATGAATTATAATCTAAAAATTAGCAAAATGTATTAAAAAAAAAAAATCTAAGCAACATTTGATCATAATATCTGACATCTGCAACATGCTTGTAAGTACAAAGAAAAATGTTGCTGAAGCATGGCTCTGAAATTTGAAAAGTTTTTAATTAAAAATGTGACTTTTAAATAAAAAAAAAATTAACAACAAAATTACTTGGCAGCATTACAACAACATACATCTGTAGAAAGTTTATAAGAGCAAAGAAAAATGTTGCATCAAAAACTTTGATTTTAAATTTTTCTATATTTCTTGCATTCCTTTATTTTGCTTATTGCCATTTCAAGTAAACTCTATTTGTAGACGTTTGTATATTTATATGTATCCACTTTTATCTCCAAATCCTTTAGACCCATTCGCTACCAACTGACACAACGCACATTGGCAACGAGCAACTATGATGGCCCATACGTCGCATTCGCGTGCATCGACGAGTTTTTGGCGCACGTTCTTAAGCATTTACCAGCGTACGATTTGGACGGCTACCAATTTACAGTTATAACTGGTTGGCGTGAATTGTAGGTTTGTTCGCAATATGTTTTTGTTTTTCTACAGCCTTCATTTTTATCTCATTATTTTACACTTTGTAGGCTACAACTAAATACAAACGAGTATGGAATTTGAAGTGAAAATCAAATAAACAATAGCTGTGTTATAGCTTTTTGTAAATGTTATAGATTTAAGCAAAATTTTATCAATGTGATGTTTTTATGCTTCGGAGATGCTTAGTAAAGTAGTAATTTTAAATAAAATTAGTAATTCAATACATAGTTTTTAAGCTTTCAGTCTTTTAAACCAAATTTATAAGTAGTGTACTTACAATATAAAAATTTGTTTATAAAATATACATTGAAATCTAGTCACAAACTATTTGCTTGTAAATATGCTGAACTCCACATTACTGTTATGAGTAGGATATTATTAAGTAGAGGCTACTCACGGTGCGCTCTGAAGGGATGATCAGGGTTTTACAAGCACATTTTGAGAGATGTCGCAATTTGAGTATTAAAGTGTTGAGAGAATTGCTTTGTTAGACGCATAATAACTAAAAAAGGAGTTTTAATATATAATTTTGTTATTCATAGAAAAATAAAAAATTGCAATACCTAATTTTGATATTTATAAAAAAAAAAATAATTGGCGCGTACACTTCTGTTAGGTGTTTGGCCGAGCTCCTCCTCCTATTTGTGGTGTGCGTCTTGATGTTGTTCCACAAATGGAGCCGACTCCGAACGGCAGATATTTTTATGAGGAGCTTTTTAATGGCAGAAATACACTCGGAGGTTTGCCATTGCCTGCCGAGGGGCGACCGCTATTAGAAAAATATTTTTATTAATTTTGCTTTCACCGAGATTCGAACCAACGACCTCTCTGTGAATTCCGAAATGGTAATCACGCACCAACCCATTCGGCTACGGCGGCCGAAAAATAAAAAAATCATTATTTGATATTGAAAAGATAAGTGAGAAGGTTCGTTTACTCAAGGTGAACAATGGCAACAATACTCAAGTATGTAGAGTATTGAGTTAGGTTAGGCTAACTTATCTAATCAACACTTGTCCCCCATAGGCTAGAGCTGCTCTCCAATATTGAAAAGTTAGTTTAAGGTGGAGAGCGCTTTTGATAAGAATAGTGATGCACTTTATCACGAATTTTAGCGAAATGTTGTCCAAACAGATTTAAGAAGACAGTCCAGTGTTTTTGAAGTGAAAACTTCTTTAGAATCGTTGGGAGTGATTTGAGACTCGATGAAACGAAAAAGCGACACTAAAACGGCACTATGTTGATATACATACGTATATGTGTGTGGCTGCGTACTGCTGAGCCACGCTAGAATAGTGAGTATTGTAGTATGTATACTACACTGCCTATTACTTTCTTTGGTGTTTAGTTCAAGCGTCATACGTATGGATGTTTGTATGTATGCTAGTACGTATGTGTGCGCGCCTGCGTATTACGGAGCCACGATGAGCGAGAAGGCATTATGTATACCTATACTAAACTACCTAATACTTGCTTAGACCAAGCGTCCTATGAATGTGTGTGTGTATGTTAGTACGTCTGTGTAATATACGCGTTACGACGCTCATAATAGCAACCGCGTGTGATGTATTGCGTCCGTATTTTTATATTCGTAAATATTTTCATTTTTCATTTTTAAATATTTACCGCAATTGCTGGCGGTGTTGCAATATACCACAATCAAAATGACGGTGCTCGTATTGTAACTCCACAGATAGATCTAAATGCATAGCAACTAGAATCACTCTCTGTTCAGCTCTCTAAAGTGGGAGAAATATGTGCATGCGAAACTAGATTGAGCAATGGAAAAACAGTTTTAATTGTGGCAATTTATATTTCACCGAATCAATCAATAAATAGCATCTCGGAATTCATTGACGAAAATTTAATAAAGTATACACCAGAAGTATCGCGGATACTTAGAAAAGATTACGATAAAGTTCCAATGATTTTAAGTGACGCTTTTAACGTAAATTTTGCATTGGACACAGCGGATCCTTTAATTGACTTTCTCAATACAACATTCAATTTAAAAACGGGTAACAATCGCACTGAATCGACAACTCGATCAAAAACAACAATTGATGCGGTATTTCATATTTTAGCTATCATAAGCCACTCGTGCATTTGTTGAAATTGAAAACATTGAGGATGAATAATAATAAAATGAAGAAAATAAAATATGAACTTTATAGCAATATTATAATGAATCTATAATTATCCCGCTCCTAATGCTGCTTTCGTCTCATTCTCTCTCAGTTTGTTTTACGGAAGGTTTCCCTTCTATCGCGTCTAACCGTTAGACTGGTACTTTTGTTTTTTTTTAGCAAAACCTTGGCTATGAGTCGTAATTTTGCCATTTAGGATGATGTAAAACAGTGTCACGTGGGTAACCGAACTACTAGTATGCAATTTACTCGTGAGAACTTTACAACGAAGTTGATGGTTTTCAACTGTATGAGCGAAACAGTGGCAGTCCTCCAGGATGCACTCAATATGCTTAAATAAAAAATAGGTAATCAAGAACAACTTATTTCTGCTACGGACTTAAGGGGACAGATACCTGTAAACGGCCATATTTTGCCTGATTTTCATTCAAATTATTTAAAATGAAAAAGTTAATATATTTTTTTCAAAATTGGCATACAGTTAACTTATACATTAAAATAATATTAAAAAAAATTTTATATTTAAACCATTTAAAATGGCGGATGTACACTCAATTCTTCTAGGAAGGTCGCAGCGGGGCTTATGCTTATTAATGTCATAATTTCTATAGGGTTTTTCAGTAAGAGCGCTTCAACTTTTGAACTTTTTTGAATAAAACACAAACGGTTTGACTTTTTTAACTATTTTTTTTTATTATTATCGAGTTTGAACATATACATTTAAGTATGAAATTCGATTTCTTTTGCGTGGCCACCGCGAGCACGTTTTACGAAGTCCAATCGTTGAGCCAATTTTCGACCACTCTTTTGCATAAATCGGCCGAAATTCCAGCAATTTCGCGTTCAATATTGGCTCTGAGCTCACAAATCGTCGCCGGCTTGTTACTGTAGACCAATGACTTCACATAACCCCAAAACGGGACGGCTTGTTAAATGGACCGTAAAATGGCTGTAATACTCTTAAAGTAGCAGCAACAGAACGATTATTTTCATAAAAAATTTGCACGATTTGCAATCGTTGTTCAAATGGGTAGCGTTCCATGATGAAATGTATACTAATCAAGTTTACAAATGACAAGCGAAAAATAAAAAATATTGCATCGTTCGCCCTCCCTATCGGAAAAAAGTTGAAGCGCACCTATTGAACAACCCTATATATGAATTAAACAAAAATGAAAAAAAAACTTCGCGGAATAAAATGCTTAAAAAAAAAATTAATTTTGGTTCGAATTTTGTATTTGTGTTTCGAAAAATTTTCAAAAAATTGTAAATTCTCATAGAAAGTAATATCATAAAAAAGATGTGTGCAAGATTACGCCAATTCGAAAAATATAGTTTTAAGAAAAACGCGTCCAAAGTTTGAATACATGAAAATTCAACCTATCCCAGCGCTCGAACGCAAAGAATAGGGTCGTCACGGTTGACGATTTATAATATAAGAAATACTCAAATTTACGTTTAAATTTTTTTTTTACAAATTTTTTTTTTTGGAAATTTCATTAGTTTAAATACCAATAAAACATTGTACACATTTTCATTATAGCGGAAATGCTATTTGCTAGATTTCTCGAAAAAGTGACTTTAATTTACTCAAATAAAACTTTTGCAT